>ML240575.1:2500-31450 GCA_004119915.2 Collichthys lucidus | reverse complement strand
TAGTAGTAGGAGTACTGTAGTAGAACTGCAGTAATACTGTAGTAGTAGTAGGAGTACTGTAGTAGAACTGCAGTAATACTGTAGTAGTAGTAGTAGGAGTACTGTAGTAGAAATGCAGTAATACTGTAGTAGTAGTAGGAGTACTGTAGTAAAAATGCAGTAATACTGTAGTAGTAGTAGGAGTACTGTAGTAGAACTGCAGTAATACTGTAGTAGTAGTAGTAGTACTGTAGTAGAACTGCAGTAATACTGTAGTAGTAGTAGGAGGAGGAGGAGTACTGTAGTAGAAATGCAGTAATACTGTAGTAGTAGTAGGAGTACTGTAGTAGAACTGCAGTAATACTGTAGTAGTAGGAGTACTGTAGTAGAACTGCAGTAATACTGTAGTAGTAGTAGTAGTAGTAGTACTGTAGTAGAACTGCAGTAATACTGTAGTAGTAGTAGTAGTAGTAGGAGTACTGTAGTAGAAATGCAGTAATACTGTAGTAGTAGTAGGAGTACTGTAGTAGAACTGCAGTAATACTGTAGTAGTAGTAGGAGTACTGTAGTAGAACTGCAGTAATACTGTAGTAGTAGTAGTAGTAGGAGTACTGTAGTAGAACTGCAGTAATACTGTAGTAGTAGTAGTTGTAGGAGTACTGTAGTAGAAATGCAGTAATACTGTAGTAGTAGTAGGAGTACTGTAGTAGAACTGCAGTAATACTGTAGTAGTAGTAGGAGTACTGTAGTAGAACTGCAGTGCAGTGCTTCAGTGACAATAGCAGCGCTGTTAGCTGGCTGAACCTCACAGTCTGGCTAACACCGACCCGTTACTTTACCGTCATTTCACCGGAACACTGGCAGAAATATGAACGTTAGCCGGTTCGTCAGACTCCCTCTTCCTCTCATCGTCCCCGTTAAACCCGGTAACCGTCACCAGTCTGTCCACGGGCCCAAAACCCGACATCCAAACAAAACAAACGGTTAGCATTGAGCTAGGCTAACAGCTCGTCTGCTCTTACCTTCCCGGTTTGGAGACAACGACAAAGTCCTTCAGACAGCGGCGTATTCACGGGAACATCACCGAGGAAACAACGCAGCCGGTAAACGAATCGTTAGAAGCGGCGAAGGCCGCTCATGTGTCCGGTCGGAGCGGGAAAAGAGTTGAACAAAGTCTGGGAGAAGTTTTAACTCGGCCTTTTTGTTATGGAGAAACTGCTGCTGCGGTCCGCCATCTTGTGTGTGTGTGTGTGTACTCCAGTAAAAGTACTGCAATACTCAGAGTATCTCCAGTAAACTACTGCAATACTCAGAGTATCTCCAGTAAAAGTACTGTAATACTCAAAATATCTGCAGTAAATTGTTCACAAGTATACAAGTCCAAAATGCTCAAACAGATCAATGGAATTGACAAATGGCATTTGTATGTATGCATGTAACCATGTCAATGGTGATGGTGCAGATGGTGTATAGGGTACAGGCGGTGTATACGGTACAGACGGTTACAGACAGTGTATACGGTACAGACGGTTACAGACAGTGTATACGGTACAGACGGTTACAGACAGTGTATACGGTACAGACGGTGTATATGGTACAGACGGTTACAGACTGTGTATACGGTACAGACGGTGTATATGGTACAGACGGTTACAGACTGTGTATACGGTACAGACGGTGTATATGGTACAGACGGTGTATATGGTACAGACGGTTACAGACTGTGTATACGGTACAGACGGTGTATATGGTACAGACAGTTACAGACAGTGTATACGGTACAGACGGTGTATACGGTACAGACGGTTACAGACAGTGTATACGGTACAGACGGTGTATATGGTACAGACGGTGTATATGGTACAGACGGTGTATACGGTACAGACGGTGTATATGGTACAGACGGTGTATACGGTACAGACGGTGTATACGGTACAGGCGGTGTATACGGTACAGACGGTGTATACGGTACAGACGGTGTATACGGTACAGACGGTGTATATGGTACAGACGTTTTTTAACACCAGGGGGTGCTACAATTCGACTACTACTGTTGACCAAGGCAGTTGCTCCACCAAAAACGGCAAAAGTAGACAAAGAAGAAATTTACCCCAAGGTAGAAAGTGAGTGCAGAAAATTTCAGACACGTTGGGAGAGTGAATATTTCTTCAAATAATTCAAGGGGAAGTGTGTCTGTTTGATCTGCACTGAAACTGTGGTAGTTATGAAAGAGTATAATGATGGTGAGTAAAAGATAGCTGATACTCACCAGAATAATTTACTAAAATTTTATACACTTTTGTTATTAAGTCCAGTTCAGTCTGTTAATGCTGATAACCATTCAAACGAATGCTAATAGGTGTGATGCTAAGCCTAAAAACTTAAATAACAAGCTTGAAATTTACCCGTCCCATTTTCCCCTTTATTGTTTTTTCTCTGTACTGTGAATCTTATGTCTAAGAAGAAATCTGAGGCTGCTGTTCTGAGAATGAGATACCAAAGCTTTTTATGAATAAATCAATGAATAAATCAAAGCTGTGATGAATGCAGTGTTGTCTTTAATTATATTCAACAATATAACATATTTGACCGCTTTAATAGTGTTTTCTAACTTTAATACACTAAAGTTAAGGCTATACACCTAATTTCTAGTAAGTGGCCCTCCCCTTCCTATATGTTTATGTATGTGGCCCTCATTGAAAAAAGTTTGGACACCCCTGGTGTATACGGTACAGACTGTGTATACGGTACAGACCGTATACGGTACAGACTGTGTATACGGTACTTACTGTATACGGTACAGACTGTATACGGTACAGACTGTGTATACGGTACAGACCGTATACGGTACAGACTGTGTATACGGTACTTACTGTATACGGTACAGACTGTATACGGTACAGACTGTGTATACGGTACGTACAGACTGTGTATACGGTACGTACAGACTGTATACGGTACAGACTGTGTATACGGTACAGACTGTATACGGTACAGACTGTATACGGTACAGACTGTGTATACGGTACAGACTGTATACGGTACAGACTGTGTATACGGTACAGACTGTGTATACGGTCCGTACAGACTGTGTATACTGTACAGACTGTGTATACGGTACAGACTGTGTATACGGTACAGACTGTATACGGTACGTACAGACTGTGTATACGGTACAGACTGTATACGGTACAGACTGTGTATACGGTACAGACTGTGTAGTATATGGTGCAGGTGGTGTAAACCCACTCTGTATGGAAAGAGTCAGGAGAGACCTGTTATGATTTTTAGATTTATCAGTAAAACCCAGCAGGAAGGCGCCAGGCTTTTACTGTGAAGGTCCCAGCAGGAAGGCGCCAGGCTTTTACTGTGAAGGTCCCAGCAGGAAGACGACAGGCTTTTACTGTGAAGGTCCCAGCAGGAAGGCGCCAGGCTTTTACTGTGAAGGTCCCAGCAGGAAGGCGCCAGGTCGTCCATGGCCTGGGGTTGTTTTAAAGATGGCGGTGCTTCTTGGCACCGCGGACAGTTCGGTGTTTTTCGCGCCTTCCTGTGGTTTTGCCGCCGTTAATCCGACGCAGGGAGCGCCGGTGTGACGTCATGAATATCGGGTGACCGTGCAGATGCCACGTGTGAACCGGACAGCTGTTCTGTTGCTGCTGATCGTCAGCAGCTCGGTGTTCCTGCTGTTCCAGCTGTACTACTACCGGAATACGTCAGCAAGGTGAGACTCACTAAAATAAGTCAGTAGATGTAGATGTACTTAAGAAGTACTGTGGAAGCACTGTAGATGTACTATATAGGTATTGTAGATGTACTATAAGTACTGTAGATGTACTATAAGTACTGTAGATGTACTATATAGGTATTGTAGATGTACTATAAGTACTGTAGATGTACTATAAGTACTGTAGATGTACTATAAGTACTGTAGATGTACTATATAGGTATTGTAGATGTACTATAAGTACTATAGATGTACTATAAGTACTGTAGATGTACTGTAGATGTACTATAAGTACTGTAGATGTACTGTAGATGTACTATAAGTACTGTAGATGTACTATATAGGTATTGTAGATGTACTATAAGTACTGTAGATGTACTATAAGTACTGTAGATGTACTATAAGTACTGTAGATGTACTATATAGGTATTGTAGATGTACTATAAGTACTATAGATGTACTATAAGTACTGTAGATGTACTGTAGATGTACTATAAGTACTGTAGATGTACTGTAGATGTACTATAAGTACTGTAGATGTACTATATAGGTATTGTAGATGTACTATAAGTACTATAGATGTACTATAAGTACTGTAGATGTACTGTAGATGTACTATAAGTACTGTAGATGTACTATAAGTACTGTAGATGTACTGTAGATGTACTATAAGTACTGTAGATGTACTGTAGATGTACTATAAGTATTGTAGATGTACTGTAGATGTACTATAAGTACTGTAGATGTACTGTAGATGTACTATAAGTACTGTAGATGTACTATAAGTACTGTAGATGTACTGTAGATGTACTATAAGTACTGTAGATGTACTGTAGATGTACTATAAGTACTGTAGATGTACTATATGTACTGTAGATGTACAATAAGTATTGTAGATGTACTGTAGATGTACTATAGGTACTGTAGATGTACTTAAGAAGTACTATAGAAGCACTGTAGATGTACTGTAGATGTACTATAAGTACTGTAGATGTACTATATAGGTATTGTAGATATACTGTAGATGTACTATAAGTACTGTAGATGTACTATAAGTACTGTAGATGTACTGTAGATGTACTATAAGTACTGTAGATGTACTGTAGATGTACTATAAGTACTGTAGATGTACTATAAGTACTGTAGATGTACTGTAGATGTACTATAAGTACTGTAGATGTACTATAAGTACTGTAGATGTACTGTAGATGTACTATAAGTACTGTAGATGTACTATAAGTACTGTAGATGTACTGTAGATGTACTATAAGTACTGTAGATGTACTATAAGTACTGTAGATGTACTGTAGATGTACTATAAGTATTGTAGATGTACTGTAGATGTACTATAAGTACTGTAGATGTACTGTAGATGTACTATAAGTATTGTAGATGTACTATAAGTACTGTAGATGTACTGTAGATGTACTATAAGTACTGTAGATGTACTGTAGATGTACTATAAGTACTGTAGATGTACTATAAGTATTGTAGATGTACTGTAGATGTACTATAGGTACTGTAGATGTACTATAAGTACTGTAGATGTACTGTAGATGTACTTAAGAAGTACTATAGAAGCACTGTAGATATACTGTAGATGTACTACTAGATTTGATTTCCCAGCATGCCTTTCTTCTGCAGCCTGGTCCTCACCTGTTGAGCCGCACTGGTCACCTGACTGCTAACGACATCCAATGGGTGAGTCAGAGCTAACGTTCCCCGTCATGTCATGACAGCTGTTGCCGTAGTAACAGCTGTGTTCTGATTGGTTGCCACAGCAAACAGTGAAGAAGTTTCTGGCGTTGGCTCAGCGCTTCAGGCTGCCGCTGTTCCTCACCGACACTGCCGCACTCACACTGCTCTCCCAGGATGCTTTGCGGCAGCGTGACCGGCTGGTGCGTGAGCCGCACTGCAGCTTCCTTTGTACTGGACGGCCAATCACGTCCTTCGCTGTGCACGCCAATCTGTGGAAGTATGATGTGAGTGTATGATGTGTTCACAGTCCAGAGACTGATTGGGAAATAAGAGAATCTTTCTGAAATTTAAAATGTGTTTTTATGTTTTAATGTTTCTACATTTGTCATATAAATATATGTATGTATGTGTGTGTGTATATATATTTGTGTGTGTTTTGTTTGACAGCCCGGCTTCCT
This sequence comes from Collichthys lucidus, assembly GCA_004119915.2. NCBI lineage: Eukaryota > Metazoa > Chordata > Actinopteri > Sciaenidae > Collichthys > Collichthys lucidus. The sequence continues at coordinate 25,591 of ML240575.1, read as the reverse complement.
ATTGGCTGCAGAACAGAAAGGCTTTGAGCTGCTGGAACTGCGAGGAGTGGACCCACGATTGGCTAGTCTAGACACCCTATCAGGAGAGGAGATCCCCCTGCACTTCCTGTTCCGCAACCACGGTTACACCATCCAGGTGTGTGACACCTGACAGCCACACAGAAACAGAGCAGGTTTTTGTATTTCTCTGTGTGACTTCATGGATTTTGTTCCAGGTGGTGTTCCTGTACGAGCGCAGCGGGAACTATCTGTGGCACGGACCGCTGCGCCTCAAAGCCGACATGGACCACAGCTTCGCCCCCTTCAAACTGCTTGACTACGGACGCCATGCCGGAGCGTACGACAGGTAAAGCACGACGAGCTGAACATGAAGACAAACACCTGGGCCCAGTATTTAAAAAGTGATCTGACAGGATTATCCTGGTCAGATTGGATTAAATCTAGATCTGATCTGAAAACTGGATATTTTAACACACCCAGAGAATCCTGATCAGGAAGATCAGGATTCTCTGGGTGTTAAAATAATCGAAAATTATGTCATGCAATAAAATGCAATAATAAATAATCAAAAATAACTATTTTAATAAATCGAATCAGCTTCAATGTGATTTTAGAACATGCATCAATGTATTTCAGTGTTTGTGTACAAACTGATTATTTTTTAGTTTTCCCACATGTAGAAGTCTGTAATTTTTATCTTCAACTGCGAGTGACAGAACCTAAAACAAATATCCAGAAAATCACAGTGTATGATTTTTAAGTAATTAATTTGCATTTTATTTCATGACATAAGTATTTGATCACTCACCAACCAGTCAGAATTTCAGCCCTCACAGACCTGTTGGTTCTTCTTTAAGAAGCCCCCCTGTTCCCCACACCTGTCCAAACAAACTCCAACCTCCAGAGAGCTGTGTAAGGACATCAGGGATAAAATTGTAGAAATGCACAAGACTGGGATGGGCTACAGGACAATAGGCAAGCAGCTTGGTGAGAAGGCAACAACTGTTGGCGCAATTATTAGAAAATGGTTCAGGATGACGGTCAATCTCCCTCGGTCTAGGGCTCCATCCACGATCTCACCTCGTGGGGCATCAGTGATCAGAGGAAGGTGAGGGATCAGGTCTAAACTCCACTCGCTGTGTTTGGAGGAAGAAGGAGGATGAGTACAACTCCAAGAAAACGATCCCAACCATGAAGCATGGAGGTGGAAACATCAGGCTTTAGGGATGCTTTTCTGCAAAGGGGACAGGACGACTGCACCGTATTGAGAGGAGGATGGATGGGGCCATGTATCGTGAGATCTTGGCCAACAACCTCCTTCCCTCAGTAAAAGTATTAAAGATGGGTCATGGCTGGGTCTTCCAGCATGACAATGACCCAAAACACACAGCCAGGGCAACTAAGGAGTGGCTCTGTAAGAAGCATCTCAAGGTCCTGGAGTGGCCTAGCCAGTCTCAAGACCTGAACCCAATAGAAAATCTCTGGAGGGAGCTAAAAGTCTGTGTCGCCCAGCGACAGCCCTGAAACCTGAAAGATCTGGAGTAGCTCTGTATGGAGGAGTGGGCCAAAATCCCTGCTGCAGTGGTGCAAACCTGGTCAAGAACTACAGGAAACATCTGGTCTCTGTTATTGCAAACAAAGGTTTCCGTACCAAGTATTAAGTTCTGTTTTTCTGATGTATCAAATACTCAAAAAAATTAAAGAAACACTTTTTAATCAGAGTATAGCATCAAGTCAGTTCAACTTCTGGGATATTGATCTGGTCAGGTAAGTAGCTGGGGACATTGTTTATCATTTTCATCTGTTTTGGTGTTAATGAAATTAACAGCAGGTATACTAGAGGGGCAACAATGAGACGACCCACTAATATCTCTAATATTTATTAATATTTAACTTACATGCCACTGCATTTCCACACGGATTGACTTTAGCTTGTATATATTTTGTATAGATTTGTATATTTTATTTTATATTTTTTACAGCTATTACTTATATTTTATGTCATGTCTATGCTGATTGCATGGGATAAGAAGGAAATGGAATTTCAATAATATAGCAGAAATTGACAATAAAGTCGACTTGAACTTGAACTTGAATTTGGCTAGAGTCAGTATTACTACGGGTTGCATGGTGCGGTACCTGGACCCTACAGAGGTTGCACAGGTAGTCCAACTCCTCCAGGGTGGGACATCACTGTGGGCCATTGCCAGTTTGCTGTGTCTCCCAGCACAGTCTCAAGAGCATGGAGGAGATTCCAGGAGATGGTTAGTTAATCTAGGAGACCTGGACGGGGCCGTAGAAGGTCCTTAACCCACCAGCAGGACCAGTATCTGCTCCTTTGTGCAAGGAGGAACAGGATGAGCACTGCCAGAGCCCTACAAAGACCTCCAGGAGGCCACTGGTGTGAATGTCTCTGACCAAACAATCAGAAACAGACTTCATGAGGGTGGCCCGAGGGCCCGACGTCCTGTGCTGGACCCTGTGCTCACTGCCTGGCACCATGGAGCTCGACTGGCATTTGCCACTGGCACCCTGTGATTTCACAGATAAGAGCAGGTTCAACCTGAGCACATGTGATAGATGTGAACAGGCGGCCTAACATCATTAAGCATGACCGGTTTGGTGGTGGGTCAGTGATGGTCTGGGGAGGCATATCCTTGGAAGGACGCACAGACCTCTACAGGTTAGACAACGGCACCCTGACTGCTATTAGGTGCTATTAGAAATCCTTGGACCCATTGTCAGACCGTACGCTGGTGCAGTGGGTCCTGGTTTCCTCCTGGTGCACGACAATGCCAAGCCTCATATGGCGAGAGTATGCAGGCAGTTCCTGGAGGATGAAGGAATTGATACCATTGACTGGCCCCTATGCTGGACTGACCTAAATCCAATACAACACCTCTTGGTCATTAAGTTTTGCTCCATCCGATGCCGCGAGGTTGCACCTCAGACTGTCCAGGAGCTCAGTGCTGCCCTGGTCCAGATCTGGGTGGAGATCCCCAGGACACCATCCGCTGTTTGATTGGCAGCATGCCCCGACGTTTTCAGGCATTCATACAAGCACGTGGAGGCCATACAAACTGCTGAGTACCACTATGAGTTGCTACAAAGACATTTTCGCAAAATGGACTACCCTGCCACATAATTTTTTCACTTTGATTTTGGAGATGTCTTTGAAATCAGCTTCTGTAGGTTGATTTCCATTAATGATGTGGCACATTACCCAGTCCACATCAGGAAAGAGATCCAGTGTGATTTCTTTTCCTGGTGAGATCTGATATGTTTTCAAAGTGTTTCTTTAAAGAGGTATGATGTACATCCGATTAGTTTAAGTTAAACCACTGACAAAGCTAGCTACCTCGCTAGCTGCTTAACACACAAGTTAATGGAGCTGAGTTAGCTCCTGTTAGTACGGCCTGCTTTGAATCATGTGACAGGTCGCACACTTTGTTAGTTTGTTCACACACGTGTTTGATTACTGTTCTGTTTCCTCTCTGCTCTTCATATATCAGATATATTGCAATATATTATATTACGTCATATATGTATTATAATGTAATACCTCTGTTGGTTAGGATTAGTTTTGTTCTGTTTAACTGTGTTTGTTCCGGCACCCTGCAGGCCGGAGCTGGTCCTGACGGTCCTCGATGGCCTTGACGTTCGAATCCCTCGCAACGTTTCCCGCTTTCTGTCTGAGCAGCAACACGCTCGCTTCCTTGAGTGCCGTTACCGCGACGCCCGCAACTTCCTGCAGGTGAAAATCCTGATTAAATATGAAGCTGAACACCATGAGATGATTTGAGGATGTTTTGGATACGCTCTGTCTCCACTGTCTGTCAATGCAGCTGTACCCTGATGACTCGTCTCCAGACGCCGTGGACTTTCGGAGGAACGTGAAGTCATTGCTTCATTTAGCCGCTCGAGTCCTCGCTCACCTCGACATTCCCTTCTGGCTCAGCAGCGGCACCTGTCTGGGTAACATGCTAACATACTGACAACATACTAACATCACAGTAATACGTCACACGAGATGCTAACATCTCTGTCCGTGCCTGCTTCTCGCCCCCTGAAGGCTGGTTCAGGCAGTGCAGCGTTATCTCGTACAGTCGAGATGTCGACATCGGGATTTTCATTGTAGAATTCAGGTCGGACATCGTTGCAGCATTCAGAGACGCTGGCCTATCACTCAAACACAAGTTTGGAAAGGTGAAAACTTTTTTCTACTTTTTCATTTATCCTTATCTTATTCTGAAGCTGGTGTGTATTTTATTTTGAAGGCCTGTTTTATTTTGAAGTGCAGGTGGAAGACAGTCTGGAGCTTTCCTTTTTGAGTGACAACGTCAAATTGGACATTTTCTTTTTCTACGAAGACGGAGACATCATGTGGAATGGAGGAACGCAGGCGAAGAGCGGCAGGAAGTTCAAGTTAATAAAGTTTAAATATAACTTATATATAATTACTCATTTAAATATTCAACTTTATTTATTTATATAGCACCTTTTTATACTGAATTGTAGCCCAAAGTGCTTTACAGAACAGAAATAGACAACAGAGCAGTTTCATGAAAAACTAGAAATTAAAAGAAAAGTGAAAACATAAAACTACAACAATGAAACAAATAAGAAAAGAACCTATAGGATAAAAAGCATAATTTAAGAACAGGTGCAGTAAAAGTAGATGTGACCTGTACAGTAAATAAGAACCAGAGAGAAAAGTAACAGGGAGTGATCAGGACATACAAACTCACTAGTGAATGGCACCTCAGGTAAAAGCTTAAGAGGGACGTCTTAAGTTGTTTTTTTAAAAGTGTCTACTAGGGGTGGGCGATATATCGAATATACTCGATATATCGCGGCTTGTTCTCAGTGAGATGTATGAAATGAATATATCGCGACCATCGAGTACTTGTCATGTAAATGTTTTAATCCGTCGGCATTTAGTTCTCAGAGTTTCTCCTGTCACTCACTCCTGCTGCTCACAGCACGCAGCACACTGCCCCGCCCACTGCCCCGCCCACTGCCCCGCCCACCCAGAAACATCCCCTGTGCTCATGCGTACTTTCTGTATCAAGTGAGGAGAGAAGTGAAGAGCGAGTTAATCAAAGATGGAGACGGACGACTTGGTTCAGAAGAAAAACAGCTGCGGTCACGTCGTCTCTCGTTTTCACGTGGTCACGTCAGCTGCTCCAATATTTTCACGTGCGCCCTTATTGCGACTTTATGTCAAATACTTTGAGAAAACCGGGAAAGTCGGCGCTAGCTTACTGCAGCGTGTGGACACCTCCGGTTTTCAAAATAAGACGTGGGTGTTAAATGTATTAAACATTTATTTATAAAATATGAAGAATGGTTAAAAAGTGTCTCATAAGCCAAGTATGATTCTGCACTGCTTCAATCATCATATGTACATTATGAAATATATTAAAAATTCATAAAAAATATGACAAGTGTTAAAATGCTATAAAGAGTGTGTGTCTCACAGCAAGTGTAAATCTACTGTTCTACATTCTGAGCAATTACAATGCTATCAAAGTAATAATGACATTATTTATTAGAAATAAACAATACAAAACAACAAAAATATCGAGATATATATCGTGTATCGCGATATAGCTTAAAAATATCGAGATATCGGTTACAGGCCATATCGTGCAGCCCTAGTGTCTACAGAGGTGCAGTCCCTCAGATCCATAGGCAGGCTGGTCCAGAGATGGTGGCCGCAGTAGCTAAAAGTGGCCTCACCAAACTTTTTTGTGGTTGTGGGGACAACTAGGAGTCCAGATGCCGAGGACCTGAGGGACCTGCGTGGTACATACCTCTGTAGCATGTCACAAAGGTCGGTCGGTGCCAGGACAGTCAGTGATTTAAAAACCAATAAGAGAATCTTAAAATCAATTCTAAAACTAACGGGTAACCAGTGCAAGGCTTTTAAATGGGGGTCATGTGTGCCCTCTGTCTGGTCTTTGTCAGTACCCGGGCTGCAGGGTTCTGTATCAGTTGTAAGCGGCCTGGTGTTTTTTTTGGGAAGACAGGAGGGCATTACAATAATCAAGTCTTCAGGTGATAAAAGCATGAATTAGTTTTTCTGTGTCAGCCTTGTTGATGAATGGTCTGACTTTGGTGATATTTCTAAGGTGATAGAATGATGTTCTGGTTCTGGTTTTTATATGGGTCTCAAAGTTGAGGTCGGAATCAAGGGTCAATCCCAAGTTTTTGACCTGATCTTTTGTCCTTAGGGCCAGGGATTGAAAATGCTGGGAGGTGTTCTCTTTGGTCATTGGGCCCAAATATTATTATTTCTGTCTTTTCTTGATTAAGTTGTAGAAAGTTATTTCCCATCCAGACATTTATTTCATCTAGGCGTTGTACTAAGTTGTTGATTGGGGTCAGGTCGTGTGGGGATACTGCGATGTACAGTTGTGTGTCGTCTGCGTAGCTGTGGAATTCAATGTTATGACTTCTAATAATTTTGCCGAGTGGGAGCATTTAGATGTTGAACAGAAGGGGCCCTAAGATAGAACCTTGAGGGACTCCACAGGCAATAATATTTGCATCTGTCACAGTGAAGTCCCGCCCCGTCAGATAAGACCTGAACTAATTCAAGGCGACACCCAAGAGGCCAATGCAGTTTTAAGTCTGTTTAGTAAAATATTATGATCAACTGTGTCAAAAGCTGCACTAAGATCAAGTAGGACCAAATCAGAGTTTGTTTGAGTCAGTACTGATTTTGATAGAGTACTTTGACCAGTGCAGTTTCTGTGCTGTGGTGCGCTCTAAAACCAGACTGGAAAGTCTCTAAGATATTAATAATTGTAGTAAAATGATTATATTTATATACATTTATATTTTCATATTTCATGTGTATGCTAATTTAACGTCACATGACATTCATTTAGTTTGTTTTTTTTAACCAGGTACATCTTCCCTCGCTTCTCGCTCTGCTGGGCGGAGCTTCTGGAGCTGAAAGTTCGCGTTCCGTGTGAAACTCTCGACTACGTGACAGCGAACTACGGTGCCACCTGGGGCGTCCCCGTGCGGAGCTGGGACTGGAAGCTGTCGCCTAGCAACGTGCAGGAGAATGGGGTGTGGCCTCCAGCCGAGTGGGCGGAGCTTATCCAAGTTTTCTGAGGAAACACGAGACTGAAAAATAATAGACCAGGTTCAAGTGAGACCACGTGAGACCAGACCAGGTCCACCAGTTGTATAAATGTTTGATTCAGACGCTGTGACTGCAGTCTGTCTTATTAAATATTAAATCATCTTTATTGTTATTAAATCTTTACAGGTCACTCTGAACTGTCTGTCATCATCTTGTCTGTCTGACATGGAGGTGGAGTCACTTTAAATCAAAGAAACTTTATTTCTCAAAGAAAATGTCTGTCTGTCCTGTCTGCCTGTCCTCTGTCTGTCTGCCTGTCAGTGTCTGTCTGTCCTCTGTCTGTCTGCCTGTCAGTGTCTGTCTGTCCTCTGTCTGTCAGTGTCTGTCTGTCCTCTGTCTGTCAGTGTCTGTCAGTGTCTGTCTGTCCTCTGTCTGTCAGTGTCTGTCTGTCTGTCAGTGTCTGTCTGTCTGTCTGTCTGTCTGTCTGTCTGTCAGTGTCTGTCTGTCCTCTGCCTGTCAGTGTCTGTCTGTCCTCTGTCTGTCAGTGTCTGTCTGTCCTCTGTCTGTCTGTCCTCTGTCTGTCAGTGTCTGTCTGTCCTCTGTCTGTCAGTGTCTGTCAGTGTCTGTCAGTGTCTGTCCACACCAGACTCTGTTTATGTTTTCATCATTTGTGGTTGGCTGTCTCGTGCTGATGTTTTTGTGATTTCCGGTCTCGTTCAGTTTTTCACTGTTAACGTTTACACCTGGTGACGTCACTCAGCCGCAGCCTCGCGCTGCTGCTCCTTGTGGATCACGTGTCCTTTGCTGATCAGGTCCGGGACCTCCACCGCGAGCCACGGGCCGAGTCCCAGCGCCATCAGGTGCGCGAGGCCGAAGCGCGGCGCGTTCCGGGCCCAGAGTGGCGCGAAGTGCTCAGTCAGGCAGATCTTCCCGCCGCGGTACATCTTCGCGGTCTTCCCGTCCAGCTCCGGGACCGCCACTTCGGGCGCGGTGTCCGGGTACGTCACCGGGACGTCGAACTCCAGCCGGAACTCGTAGCGCAGCAGCTCGTGGATGAACCAGCACGTACCGGTCCAGCGCGTGCCGTCCGCGTTGGACTCGAGGCGGAACCAGTCGTTGTCCGCCGCCTTGTTCTGCTCCACGAAGTGGATCAGAGCCTGGTACTCCTCCTTCAGCCGCTGCGGCCACAGCGCGCGGTCCCGGGGCCCCGCGTGCGTCTTTAGCAGCGGGATCTGCGACACCGCCCGGCGCGTGGCCTCGTCCGCCATTTTGTGTCTGAAGAAAAGATTCGAGCTGAGACGGATTCACTCCAGAACCGAGCAGAACCGACCTGGGTACACCGGGACAGATCGGGACAGACCGGGACTCACTCACACGTCTTGTCCTGACGTGGACTTCCGGTCTGCCGCTGCGCAGAATCATGCGCAGAACCACCTTGCTCAAGTTAACACGAAACACTTCCTGTACAGGACTTTCAAAATAAAAGCACTCATTTACATGCATTACCGTTACCATGGCAACATGATGTCACGTGTCTGCATGTTCATATAGTCATAATAAATTATTCATATATCATTAAATTAAGTATGTAAAAACAACCCAAGCCTGTCTGTCTTGCTGCCTGTCGGTCTCTCTGCCTGTCTGTCTGCCTCTCTGCCTGCCTGCCTGTCTCCCGCTCTCTCTCTGTGTTTATGTACACTGGGAGCCGCTCTGTCTCCTCCCGGTCGACAGGTGGCGGTGTTCACCTGGACGCTGTTTCTGAGCCACGACACGAAGAAGAAAGTCCAGCAGGCTCTCTCCACCATTTTCTGTCTTTGAGCTGCTCTGCCCTGTTTTGTCTCATTATTTCGACTTTAAATTAAACGAACGTGTGTTGTCTGTAGCGATACCTGCCCACGAGACAGGAGCACGTCACAGGCTGTGATGGCGGCCGACCGGCGCGAGGACAAAGGTAAGGCACGCGCTTTGTTAGCCGCTGTTAGCTCTTTGCAGTAGCATGTCGGCTCTCTTTGTTGTGCTGACGGTCGGTGGGTTAGTGTAGGTGGGTTAGTGTTCATCGGTTAGTGTAGGTGGGTTAGTGTTCATCGGTTAGTGTTCGTGGGTTAGTGTTCGTCGGTTAGTGTAGGTGGGTTAGTGTTCGTCGGTTAGTGTAGGTGGGTTAGTGTTCGTCGGTTAGTGTAGGTGGGTTAGGGTTCGTCGGTTAGTGTAGGTGGGTTAGTGTTCATCGGTTAGTGTTCGTGGGTTAGTGTTCGTCGGTTAGTGTAGGTGGGTTAGTGTTCGTCGGTTAGTGTTCGTGGGTTAGTGTTCATCGGTTAGTGTAGATGGGTTAGTGTTCATCGGTTAGTGTAGGTGGGTTAGTGTTCGTGGGTTAGTGTTCGTGGGTTAGTGTAGGTGGGTTAGTGTTCATCGGTTAGTGTTCATCGGTTAGTGTAGGTGGGTTAGTGTTCATCGGTTAGTGTAGGTGGGTTAGTGTTCGTGGGTTAGTGTGAGTGGGTTAGTGTTCATCGGTTAGTGTAGGTGGGTTAGTGTTCGTCGGTTAGTGTTCATCGGTTAGTGTTCGTCGGTTAGTGTTCGTCGGTTAGTGTAGGTGGGTTAGTGTTGTCGGTTAGTGTAGGTGGGTTAGTGTTCATCGGTTAGTGTAGGTGGGTTAGTGTTCGTCGGTTAGTGTTCATCGGTTAGTGTAGGTGGGTTAGTGTTGTCGGTTAGTGTTCGTCGGTTAGTGTTCATCGGTTAGTGTAGGTGGGTTAGTGTTCGTCGGTTAGTGTAGGTGGGTTAGTGTTCATCGGTTAGCGTTTGTTGGTTATTGTGTTTATTAGTGTTCGTCGGTTAGTGGTCGTTAGTGTTCGCTGGTTAGTGGTCGTTAGTGTTCGCTGGTTAGTGGTCGTTAGTGTTCGCTGGTTAGTGGTCGTTAGTGTTTATTATTGTTCGCCGGTTATTGTTCGTTAGTGTTCGCTCGTTAGTGGTCGTTAGTGTTCGCTGGTTAGTGGTCGTTAGTGTTTATTAGTGTTCGCCGGTTAGTGGTCGTTAGTGTTTATTAGTGTTCGCCGGTTGTTGTTCGTTAGTGTTCGCTGGTTAGTGTCCGTTAGTGTTCGCTGGTTAGTGTTCGCTGGTTAGTGTTCGCTGGTTAGTGTTCGTTAGTGTTCGTCGGTTAGTGTTCGCCGGTTAGTGTTCGCCGGTTAGTGTTTGGTGGTTAGTGGTCGTTAGTGTTCGTCGGTTAGTGTTACTTAGTTACCGTGACTAGTTAGCAGGTTGGTTAACGGCAGCTGTTTGCAGTCCGGTACCGAACACACCGATTTAAATACAAACAGGCTGTTTATGATGTTCGGATCGGTTCGTCTTGTGACAGATGATCCACAATAAAGAAGTCCCACATGCAGTTAAATAGATATCATGGTCATGTTTTAATTTTTTGTTGAGTAAATAATCAATTTTAATAATTATTATTGATCCAAGAGGTGATGACACATTCATCAATTATAATAAAGCTTAACTGTAAAACCAAGTCCAGTACGGACTTACAGGTACCGGACACTATCAGCGACTTACAGGTACCGGACACTATCAGCGACTTACAGGTACCGGACACTATCAGCGACTTACAGGTACCGGACACTATCAGCGACTTATAGGTACCGGACACTATCAGCGACTTACAGGTACCGGACACTATCAGCGACTTACAGGTACCGGACACTATCAGCGACTTACAGGTACCGGACACTATCAGCGACTTACAGGTACCGGACACTATCAGCGACTTACAGGTACCGGACACATTCAGCGACTTACTGGTACCGGACACATTCAGCGACTTACAGGTACCGGACACTATCAGCGACTTACAGGTACCGGACACTATCAGCGACTTACAGGTACCGGACACTATCAGCGACTTACAGGTACCGGACACTATCAGCGACTTACAGGTACCGGACACTATCAGCGACTTACAGGTACCGGACACTATCAGCGACTTACAGGTACCGGACACATTCAGCGACTTACAGGTACCGGACACATTCAGCGACTTACAGGTACCGGACACTATCAGCGACTTACAGGTACCGGACACTATCAGCGACTTACAGGTACCGGACACATTCAGCGACTTACAGGTACCGGACACATTCAGCGACTTACTGGTACCGGACACATTCAGCGACTTACAGGTACCGGACACTATCAGCGACTTACAGGTACCGGACACTATCAGCGACTTACAGGTACCGGACACATTCAGCGACTTACAGGTACCGGACACATTCAGCGACTTACAGGTACCGGACACATTCAGCGACTTACAGGTACCGGACACATTCAGCGACTTACAGGTACCGGACACATTCAGCGACTTACAGGTACCGGACACATTCAACGACTTACAGGTACCGAACACTATCAGCGACTTACTGGTACCAGACATTATCAACCACTTACAGATACCGGACACTATCAACCACTATCAACGACTTACAGGTACCGAACACTATCAGCGACTTACAAGTCCCAGACACTATTGTGTTGCTGGTTGTCCTGTTGATATAAATTGTTGCGTTGCTGTTCTTCAGATGGAGAGCTGAATGTTCTGGAAGATATTCTGACTGAAGCTCCAGATCAGGATGATGAGCTGTATAACCCTGAGACTGAACGAGACGTCAGTGACAAGAAAGGTACACCTGTGTGTAGTACTGATAGTAGTACTGATAGAACTACTGTTAATAGTGCCTATAGTACTGATAGCAGTACTGTTAGTAGTACTTATAGTACTGATAGTAGTACCTAAAGTAGTACTGATAGTAGTACTGTTAGTAGTACCTATAGTACTGATAGTAGTACTGTTAGTAGTACTGTTGAAGAACAGCTGATGTTAATGAAATATGGTTGGCTCTGTGTTAACTAAACCCTGTTTTGTCTTTCAGGAACAAAGAGAAAGAGTGAGCGCTCTGACAGCCAGGACCTCAAGAGGCTCCGCCCCTCGTCTGGCCACGCCCCCTCCAGGTCCTCTTCTACTAATAAGAGAGCCCCGGGTCCACCTCTTTCATCCTCTTCGAAGAAGGCGGCCTCCAGCCCCCGTGGCCGGCATGCTGCTGCTACCAGCAGCTACCGCCACGAGTACTATGAGGAGCGAAGGGGACGGCGAGGAGCCCGCGAGGCCACCAGGAGCCGCGGAGGAGAGGAAGTACGACGCAGAGAGTCTCAGAGAGGTCTGGAGGGTCTGACTCAGGTATTGATATCACCAGTACTACCACCATTACTTCTTACAATACACATACAGTACAGAGCATTCCTTCACAGCCAATCAGCTTTCAGTTTGACAGCCAATCACAGTACTTTTCTCTTTGTCTTTAGAAGCTGCGGCGGACTAGCCCCTCCCCTCATGAGGAGGACAACCAATCAGAGGATGAGGCAGCAGCTGAGTACGGCTCAGAAGCGGGGTCAGGAAGCTCCTCCCCCGCTGCCTCCCATGTAGAGGAAGAAGAAGATGACGATCAGGAGGAAGAAGAGGAGGAGGAGGAAGAGGAGGGCATGGAGGAAGAGGAGGAGGAAGAGGAGGAGGAAGGAGAGAAGGAGGATGAGGAAGAAGAGGAGGAGGAAGAGGAGTATGAGCGTCGTGGAGGTGAGGGGAACGACTATGATACTCGCAGCGAGGCTGGCGACTCCCGTTCCGCCTCCTCTGTCAGCTTCTCTGACGACGGCGAGTCAGTGCACTCAGGCTCCGCCTCTGAAGCCTCAGGTAACTATGACAACATCATCACCTGAAACTGTGTAGTTTGAAGCTGTTTCTTGTGTTCATAACATTTGCATATTTAATGAGCTCCACTCTGACTCTTGTATTCTGTGCTTTTATTTTGAAAGGTTCAGAAAAGAAGCGGGAAAAGCTGTCATCGTCGGTCCGAGCTGTTCGCAAAGGGATGGAGAGTAAGGCGGCCATTTTGATTATACACTGATTTATTTGTTTAAGTTTAGTGCAGCTAGAGTACTGAGGTAATGTGATTACTTCCAGCATTACAGCTCCTTTCTGTGTTGTTTCAGATCCAACCAGTAAACTTCGTTACATCCTGCGAGACGCTCGATTCTTCCTCATAAAGAGCAACAACCACGAGAACGTCTCGCTGGCCAAAGCTAAGGTAAGCTAATGTTTACACGTATGTTAACACACCACATACGTATGGTTTGCATGATTACATACTACATGTATGTTCACCCATGATGTCTGCTGTATGTTCCGATGTTTTCAGGGTGTTTGGTCGACGCTGCCTGTGAATGAGAAGAAGCTGAATGCAGCTTTCCGCTCGGCTCGGAGCGTTGTCCTCGTCTTCTCTGTGAGGGAAAGCGGCAAATTCCAAGGTTAGAAAATGGATTGATTGTCTATGTTTGATTCTTTCAGTATTTGTCTTTGTGTGTTTGCTGTCACAATTTTAATCTCTCTCTCTGCGGCAGGTTTTGCTCGTTTGGCGTCAGAGTCTCATCATGGCGGCTCTCCGATCCACTGGGTTCTTCCTGCCGGGATGAACGCCAAGATGCTGGGTGGAGTTTTCAAGATCGACTGGCTCTGCAGGTAAACAATGACAGACAAGTGGTTAACCGTTGGCTAACCGGTTTATCTGACCGTCATGTCACCACAGTCAGACACTAAAGGGTTGACATCAGAAGAACTGCTTCCTGTCTCTGATGGGAAATGTCGGTTTGAACAAAATCAGACCGGTTCAAGGTCGTTGGCCGGACTAGACCGATAAAACCTGAACAGTCCACTGACCTCAGACTGGGAGGAGCTCACTGAACCACAGCACCTGCACGGTCCTGAGGTCTCCACACCTTCAGGTCCGGTTCGCAGGTCTGTGAGGAGATCCAAGAGAATTTGTTCCGCTCTGCTTAAACAAGGACAGAACCACAGAAACTCCACGAGAAACCTAAGGTCCAAACAACACGTGGACGGCCTGGACAGACCCCCCTCCATGTAAAGGACAAGCCTTCTTGTACCTGCTTCACCATCTTCGGCGTCATCTGGTTACCATGGCAACAACATGGTCTGCGTGCACAGTGCCCCCTGTCATGGACCAGGGCCTCAGCCAGATGTTCCCATTTCACCTGACTACTTGTTTAGGTGTACAAGGCCTGGCTGGTTCAGTCAACCCCCGCTCAGGTTTCACCACCTGACCCATCCTCCAGCATGACCATGGAGCTAGTGCCAGCTGTGTCTCCAGGACCAGAACCAGAACCTCCTGAAGAGTACTCTGCTGACACACTGTGTCTTTGTCCTGATCAGCGGTGCTCAGCTGGTCACATCAGTGTCCTGACCCTGTGCACCATGTGTTGGTGGTCCAATGGGAGCAGGTCCGGTCTGGCCTGGACTTTGTTCCTGTATGACTCAAGTTATGTGAAGTGACATACATCACATCTCTGCAGGCTGCCTCACACTTTGTCCTTTTACAGGAGGGAGCTTCCTTTCACGAAGACGGCTCACCTGTCCAACCCCTGGAACGAACACAAGCCCGTCAAGATTGGACGTGACGGACAGGTAAGTTCACAGCTTCTTCTGGTTCTGTCTTTAAATAGTTCTTTCAGTGTTGTCTGAATGTTTTTGTGCTGAACTCTTGGGTCATCTTCCAGGAGATTCAACCGGACATCGGCGCTCAGCTCTGTGCACTGTTCCCATTGGACGAGAGTGTGGACGTCCACCAGGTGGCTCGCCGAGTTCGTCACAAGCGTCGGACGCCGTCGGAGCCACGGCCACGAGGCCGACCGCCACAACGAGAACCGGGAAGGTTAGCCAATCACCAAGCTCCTCCTCCCGCTTCCTGTTCTTCTTCTCCTGCTGCAACCATGGCGCCACCTGCTGTCGGACGACGGAGACGGCCGCTGTCTTTAGCCGGCGGCTAGCTATCCCGTGGCTAGCTTTGCTGGTTCTGTTTTTATTTCCAGTCTGGAGTTTTCACGGATCGCCGCATCGCTCTGTGTCAGGGTCAAAGTCAGGCAGGAAGTTAAAATCATCATCAGGTGATCCTCGTTAGCGGCTCACAGATGATTTGTCAGTTTAATAATTAAGTTAGCATCAAGTTTAATTAGCACATCTTTAAGTTTAGGACAGGAGAACTTCAATTTTTCTTTTAAATCTTTTAGTTTGTTTTGGAGTTTAAATATTTCGAGCTGAGATAAAAATTACATTTTTTAAATTTTGTTGTATTTATATTTTCTCCTTTGAAGCTCTTTTTCTTTGCAGGAGCTTCAGACTTCGTAAATGTTTAGCTGGACTGTGGCTGACCCTTTCAGAATAAAAGCATAAAGGACGAGCGTCACTGGCTGGACTGACGGTGGTTGAGGTATAGAACAGATAAAGTGAGGGACTGGGCGCCCGGCGGACTGGTTCTGGTTCTTTGAGAAGGTGGTGCGGTTTGGTCGAGCAGGGGGCGTGGCCTCCGGACTATATCCAATGAGATGGTGTGATGTGTCGTAGAGGGCGGGGTTTCCTCGCTTGTTCAGAAAAGGTCAAATTACAGAAAAGATGGACTCGATTTTAAATTAAATAAGATCCCTGTGGACTGAATAATTGATGCCTCCGCCCCCTCCCCCACCCTTCATAAAGGACAGTTATAACCCTGCCCCCTCCCCCAGCACACACACACACACACACACACACTGAATCAGGACTGAGCTGTTGGTGTGTTGATTTGTGTGCGTCTCTATGAACTGAATATAAAGTGTGTGTGTTGAAGAGGAGGGAGACGACGGAAACACCAGACACGTTTTCTGGTTTCTGTGTAAGGACTGTGGCTGGTCTGGAGGGGGCTGGGCTGGGCTGAAAGGGGTGGGGCTTTATGTATTGAGTGACAGGACTGCACCATCATCATCATCATCATCACTCCCCTCCACCCTTTCAAAATAAGAGGGTTTATTTAAAAAGCCTTTAACGGACTGATGAGGAGAAAAACTGTTTTTTAAATCAAAGTGTTGTTGACAGTCAAACAGCCTCTTCCACATTACTACAGAAGCGGTATGTTGTCCTCCACAGGCTTCTTCTTCTTCGTTTGTTTGTTTGTGTGTATGAAGTGATGCTTTTATTATGGCATCGAATTTTAGAACAGGAAGTACTTACTGGAAAACTGGATCTTCAGAACATCGACAACTTCAAAAAAAAGGAGAACCAGTAAGAACAGACCGAGCACAGACGGACCAGCAGACAACAGACGGACCAACAGATGGACCAGCAGACAACAGACGGACCAACAGACGGACCAGCAGACAACAGACCGAGCACAGATGGACCAGCAGACAACAGACTGAGCACAGACGGACCAACAGACAACAGACTGAGCACAGACGGACCAGCAGACAACAGACTGAGCACAGACGGACCAGACAGACAACAGACTGAGCACAGACGGACCAGCAGACAACAGACTGAGCACAGACGGACCAACAGACAACAGACTGAGCACAGACGGACCAGCAGACAACAGACTGAGCACAGACGGACCAACAGACGGACCAGCAGACAACAGACCGAGCACAGACGGACCAGCAGACAACAGACCGAGCACAGACGGACCAGCAGACAACAGACCGAGCACAGACGGACCAGCAGACAACAGACTGAGCACAGACGGACCAACAGACGGACCAGCAGACAACAGACCGAGCACAGACGGACCAGCAGACAACAGACTGAGCACAGACGGACCAACAGACGGACCAGCAGACAACAGACTGAGCACAGACGGACCAACAGACAGACCAGCAGACAACAGACCGAGCACAGACGGACCAGCAGACAACAGACGGACCAGCAGACAACAGACTGAGCACAGACGGACCAGCAGACTACAGACGGACCAGCTACTGACGACAAACAACGGACGGACAGACAAGAGAACAGACCGAGCACAGACGGACCAGCAGACAACAGACTGAGCACAGACGGACCAGCAGACAACAGACTGAGCACAGACGGACCAGCAGACTACAGACTGAGCACAGACGGACCAGCAGACAACAGACCGAGCACAGACGGACCAGCAGACAACAGACTGAGCACAGACGGACCAGCAGACAACAGACTGATCAGTAATCAGGACCAGTCGATGAATTGATTGGTTGGTGTTTCAGATGTCTGAACAGTTCAATTTAAACAGGAAGTAGTGACACGTCTCCCCTCGACGACTCAGAACCTTCATGAAACCTCACGTTAGATAAACGTTACATAAACGTTAGAAACAAACATTCTTCAAGTTTGAGGTGTGTGTGTGTGTGTGTGTGTGTGTGTGTGTGTGTGTGTGTGTGTGTGTGTGTGTGTGTGTGTGTGTGTGTGTGTGTGTGTGAGAGAGAGTGTGTGTGTGTGTGTGTGTGAGAGTGTGTGGTGTGTGTGTGTCTCTTACTTGTCAACTTGTCTACGTAGGCGTCGCCCTGAAGAGTACGACCTCCACGGCAGGAAGCGACCGCGAGCCGACGGTCCGCCCGACTTCAACCAGCGAGCAGGTCGTTAATCTGAAACCCTCACGTTGTTATGACATCATAACTCGCATAACTTGAGAACAGGTTTAAATGTTGAAAAGTGGTTTTAGTAGTCTCAGATGGTTTTAAGTCAAATTTAACAGAAGAATTTATTTTATTTTCAGGTTTCATCCAGGACCTACGTAACCAGCCAGTGGACAGGTGAGATACACCCCATAACTCACCTGCATGCAGCAATACCATCAGTGACAAATTAATTACTTAATTCGGTTTATTTTGAATTAGACAGTTCATACATCTGTTTAATCTGCAGATAACAAACATACTGCATATATGTTTGTAATCATATGTACTCAGTACACTCTACACATGTGTCAGATAATCTACATTATAATGTGTGTTTTGTTTTTAGGCGATTCTCCAGCGTGAGACGAGACGTGTTTCTCAACGGGGTGAGTCATATTAGCATATTAGCTTAGCTTCATTCGATCCAATTATCATGTTAGTTTGTAAAGGTGAGTTCAGGCGCGTGCTCAGGTGCAGGCCTGTGTGTGTGTGTTCAGGTGTGTGTTACCTGTGTGCTTCTTGTTTCAGTCTTATAACGACTACATGAGGGATTATCACCACAGCGTTGGTCCTCCGGCTCCGTGGCAGACTCTGGTACGTCCCTGTTATTGATTGCTGGTCGACCAGCTGATCGACCATGCACTGTGCTAATGATGATGTCATTCACCTCTCATTAGGCGGCGTATCCCGGCGTGGAGCAGCCACCCCCTCACCACCCCCCCTACTACCACCACAGCCACCCCCCGCCACCCCCACACCAGGCCTACCATCACCACCACCACCCCCCCCTGCCACAGCATGAGGCTCCGCCCCCTCGCTTTAGAGACAAGCAGCGAGCGCCGCAACACCGCGCCTTCACGTCCAGCCCGGTAAGTGAGTGTGTCTGTCTGTGTGTCTGTGGACTTCCTGTCTGTCTGTCTGTGTGTCTGTCTGTCTGTGGACTTCCTGTCTGTCTGTCTGTCTGTCTGTGGACTTCCCGTCTGTCTGTCTGTGTGTCTGTGGACTTCCTGTCTGTCTGTCTGTCTGTCTGTCTGTCTGTCTGTGGACTTCCTGTCTGTCTGTGGACTTCCTGTCTGTCTGTCTGTCTGTCTGTCTGTCTGTCTGTCTGTCTGTGTGTCTGTGGACTTCCTGTGTGTCTGTGGACTTCCTGTCTGTCTGTCTGTCTGTCTGTCTGTCTGTGTGTCTGTGGACTGTCTGTCTGTCTGTCTGTCTGTCTGTGTGTCTGTGGACTTCCTGTCTGTCTGTCTGTGGTCTGTCTGTCTGTCTGTCTGTCTGTGGACTGTCTGTCTGTCTGTCTGTCTGTCTGTCTGTGGACTGTCTGTCTGTCTGTCTGTCTGTCTGTCTGTGGACTGTCTGTCTGTCTGTCTGTGGACTGTCTGTCTGTCTGTCTGTCTGTCTGTCTGTCTGTGTGTCTGTGGACTTCCTGTCTGTCTGTCTGTCTGTCTGTCTGTCTGTGTGTCTGTGGACTTCCTGTCTGTCTGTCTGTGGACTTCCCGTCTGTCTGTCTGTGTGTCTGTGGACTTCCCGTCTGTCTGTCTGTGGACTTCCCGTCTGTCTGTCTGTGTGTCTGTGGACTTCCTGTCTGTCTGTCTGTCTGTCTGTCTGTGTGTCTGTGGACTTCCTGTCTGTCTGTCTGTGGACTTCCCGTCTGTCTGTCTGTGTGTCTGTGGACTTCCCGTCTGTCTGTCTGTGGACTTCCCGTCTGTCTGTCTGTGTGTCTGTGGACTTCCCGTCTGTCTGTCTGTGGACTTCCTGTCTGTGTGTCTGTGGACTTCCCGTCTGTCTGTCTGTCTGTCTGTCTGTCTGTCTGTCTGTCTGTCTGTCTGTCTGTGTGTCTGTGGACTTCCTGTCTGTCTGTCTGTGGACTGTCTGTCTGTCTGTGTGTCTGTGGACTTCCTGTCTGTCTGTCTGTCTGTCTGTCTGTGGACTTCCTGTCTGTGTGTCTGTGGACTTCCCGTCTGTCTGTCTGTGTGTCTGTGGACTTCCTGTCTGTCTGTCTGTGGACTTCCCGTCTGTCTGTCTGTGTGTCTGTGGACTTCCTGTCTGTCTGTCTGTGGACTTCCCGTCTGTCTGTCTGTGTGTCTGTGGACTTCCCGTCTGTCTGTCTGTGGACTTCCCGTCTGTCTGTCTGTGTGTCTGTGGACTTCCCGTCTGTCTGTCTGTGGACTTCCTGTCTGTGTGTCTGTGGACTTCCCGTCTGTCTGTCTGTCTGTCTGTCTGTCTGTCTGTCTGTCTGTCTGTCTGTGTGTCTGTGGACTTCCTGTCTGTCTGTCTGTGGACTGTCTGTCTGTCTGTGTGTCTGTGGACTTCCTGTCTGTCTGTCTGTCTGTCTGTCTGTCTGTGGACTTCCTGTCTGTGTGTCTGTGGACTTCCCGTCTGTCTGTCTGTGTGTCTGTGGACTTCCCGTCTGTCTGTCTGTGGACTTCCCGTCTGTGTGTCTGTGGACTTCCTGTCTGTCTGTCTGTGTGTCTGTGGACTTCCCGTCTGTCTGTCTGATCTGTTCCTTATGTTTTTTTTTTTTCCCCCATAATGCAGCACGACTATGACATGCGCGTGGACGACTTCCTGCGGCGGACACAAGCGGTGGTGAGCAGCCGTCGTGAGCGTGAGCGGCAGCGTGAACGTGAGCGTGGTGGACCACGCCGTGAGAGAGAGAGGGAGCGAGCAAGGGACAGAGAGCGAGAGAGAGAGAGGGACAAGGAGAGGGGGCGGTATCGCAGGTGATCTGATGATGTCACATCCTGTCAGCCTGCAGAGGCTTTTATTTTGACAGTCAGCATTGGCTTCCTGTTTTTTGTTCTGAATAGAAAATGAGACGTGATGACATCGGTTTTTATGTGAATAAAATATTTAAAAAATAAAATACTGGTGTTTTTTTTTAAACTTATATTAATCTGCATAAAAAGGGAAGTGACATCACAGCCTGTTACAACTCCGTCATGTTTGTGCACATGTTAGAATCATGATGAAATCTTCACACTTAATTTCCCAGAATCCTCTCTGAGCAGTCTGAACGACCCGACACAAGGGTCACATGATGACGTATTTCTCTGAAACATTGCTTCTTTTATTGTGAAAGGTTGGACAGACTTCCTGATTTTATTTTGTTTTTTTACGTTGGTTGTTACCGTGGTGACCGAACGTCCACCTGATCAGTCTTGTGTTGAGCAGCAGGTTAAACTGATCTGTGTTCAGTCTCAGTATTATTTTGAAAAGTGAAAACCGTTTCCTGTTTTTGTACCAAATAAAATCTTAAACTTTTTTTCTCCTGACGGATGTTTGAGTTTCTGTGTCAAAATAAAAGGTAATCTGATTAATGTAGTTTCCATGGAAAAAACAGCAGACAAACAAATTTAATCACCAAGATTTGATTTAAATTGTTGAATTTATTTTTAGACAAACACGTATAAACACATAAGAGCATGTATAAACAACACGCACAAACATACGATCATGGTTAAATACATGAGATTCTATTTCAGCAGGAAGTCAGGGCTTTTATTGTGAAATGATAGAAGAATCAAATGAAAGCAAAAACTTCCTGTGATGTCACCTCGACTCGATGATCAATAAATATAATTGGCTGTTAACATAACAGTGAAAGTTAATGGATGATTCATAATAATTCAAGGAGTTTTATTGTCATTACAGCACATGTAAAAACAAAACAGGATGAGGTCCCAGAGCAGCCGATATCAAATATCAAATATTTTTTAAAACTAAAAAATTATATATATATATATAAAGATATAAAAAGTAAAGGCAAATTTAAAAAACAAGTATATACAATAAATAGAACAACAACAACAGTATTTAAGCATCTTGAGGTAGTGACATTGTGCAAGTATTGCAGTGAGAGGTATTATTGTCTGTGCATTTGTGGTGGGGTCCAGGTGGGGGATGAGGGGTGGGGTTGGAGGTGGGGTGGGGGATGAGGGGCAGGGGCTACAGGGGTCCTCCAGAGTTCAACAGTCTCACAGTTTCTGGGAAGAAGCTGTTCCTCAGTCTGGTGGTCCTGCTCTTAATGCTCTGCAGCCTCCTGCCCGAGGGGAGAGGGGCAAACAGAGCATGTGCGGGGTGAGTGGGGTCCTTCATGATGCAGGAGGCCCTTTTCCTGCACCTGGAGGTGTAAGTGTCCGTGGTGGTGGGTAGGCTGCATCCCACAGTCCTTTGTGCAGCTTTGACCACCCTCTGCAGAGCCTTCTTCTCTGCCGCAGAGCAGCTGCCGTGCCACACAGTGATGCAGGTGCACATGGCGCTCTCCACCACACATCTGTAGAAGGAGGTCAGGACTGAGCTCCCCAGTCCAGCGCGCCGCAGCCTCCTGAGGAAGTAGAGGCGCTGGTGTGCCTTCCTAACCAGATAGGAAGTGTTGGTGCTCCAGGTGAGGTCGTTTGTGATGTTTACGCCCAGGTACCTGAGGCTGGAGACCACTTCCACCGCTGTCCCTCCGATGTGCAGGGGAGGGGGGAGATGTCTGCCCCTTCTGAAGTCCACGATCATCTCCTTGGTCTTCTTCACGTTGATGCAGAGGTTGTTTGCACTGCACCAACCCTCCAGGTGTTCCACTTCCTGCCTGTAGTCAGACTCGTTGTTGTAAGCGATTCGTCCAACCACAGGTGTGTCATCTGCAAACTTCACGATCAGACAGCTCGGATGTCTCGCTGAGCAGTCGTGTGTGAGCAGACTGAACAGAAGGGGGCTCAGCACACAACCCTGGGGGGAGCCTGTGCTGAGGGTGATGGCGGAGGAGAAGATGTCATGGATCTTCACAGACTGCGGCCTTTTCGTTAGAAAGTCCAGGACCGTTGCTCAGTCCGAGTTTGATCAGTTCCCAGTAATGTTCCCTATATAAACTGAAGAGAAGTGGTCCTAGTACAGAACCTTGTGGAACTCCATGACAAACTTTGGACTGCATGGAGGATTCATCATTGACAGAAACAAGCTGAGATCGATCGAAGAAATCGACTTAAACCAGCTCAGTGCTGTGTAACAGGATGTGATGCAACCATTGATCTGTTTATGAGAGGTTATGTCTTCACTCTCAAAGACATCTTCTTTTATTATGAGAACTCTACAGATTCATCATTTGAATTTTTAGTTAACTTTTATGTTTTACAAGCCAATTTTTTCATTCATAAACAGAAATGCCAAGAGAATCAACCTCTCTTTGATATTTTTATTTTAGAAATTTCCTCTCTTCTCAAATCTCTTAAACTTGTACATAATAAGAAAAACACAAAGCTTCTAAATGTTCTTTAAGATATATTCCTCTTGTATGTCTATGTATGTTTTTTATCTCTTGTTTTTATTTTATTTTACTGACTTTATCTTGATGTAATGATCAGCAATTTCTGTTCTACCTGTCACGTGTCATTGTAATACTCTGTCTTATTGCAATAAAAAAAGGTGAAAAAACCCACCACCTGAACACAGCATTCAACGGAGCCCACATAATGTGTTTTAATTTGAACGTT
>ML240573.1:0-26838 GCA_004119915.2 Collichthys lucidus | reverse complement strand
TGGCCACGAAATTCTCCATTTTGCCATAAAATTTCAAAGTGCTATAACTTTGTGAAAAATTCTCCAATCTTCACCAAACTTTGAATATATAATGGCAGTCTGGCCTAAAATACATTTCCACAAAAATATTCGGTGATTTTCATAGCGCCTCCTAGTGACGACAAAAAAGACCACTTTTACGAGATGGCGTGCAGCTCGAACAATATTCATCATATCCACCTCAAACTAGGTGTGGATGTTGTCAAGGCCTTGGACTTGACATCTGAGAAATAATTTCAACTTTTCATAAAAGGGCGTGGCCGTGACGGCGCGTCAAAGTGGACGCTGCCTTTTTTTTCACCGAAAAACCAGACTCCCTTTACTTTTTGGCTGATTTTCAGGCAAAACTGTTCGGCTATCATATACTTTGTCACAGCTGTCTGAAACTTGTTGGGGTTGTTAAGACCAATGTTACGCAAAATTCGGCTGCATAATTAATGAGGGGGCGGGGCAAAGCGCTTTATAGCGCCCCCTTGAATTTTTCTTTGGGACAGCCCCGCCACAGTTTTGAACACAGAGTTATGAAACTCAGCTGAGTTATGGGGCATCACAAGACCTACAAAAAAGTCTCTTGGAGCAATTTGTAAAATTAACAGGAAGTGAGATATTTAAGCATGAAAATCACCATTTTTTGTGTTTCGAACTGTTAAGAAGGGGGCGTATTTGAACGAACTCCTCCTAGGGCTTTCGTCCAATCCTTTTGAAACTTGGCACATGGGTTCATGAGGCTTTGACGATGAAAAGTTATCAAAATCATAACTTTTTGATGTACTATGTCAGAGGGGCGGGGCCACGAAATTCTCCATTTTGCCATAAAACTCAAAGTGCTATAACTTTGTGAAAAATTCTCCAATCTTCACAAAACTTCTCATATACAACGGTAGTCTGGCCTACAATACATTTCCACAAAAATATTCTGTAATTTGCATAGCGCCTCCTAGTGGAGACAAAAAATACCACTTTTACGAGATGGCGTGCAGCTCGGACAATATTGATCATATCCACCTCAAACTTGGTGTGGATGTTGTCAAGGCCTTGGACTTGGGGCAAATTTGCTCTATAGCGCCCCCTTGATTTTTTCAGTGGAACAGCCCCACCACAGTTTTGCCCACAGACTCACGAAACTCAGCTGAATTGTAGAACTGGGCAGTACCTACAAAAAACTATCTTGGACCATTAAGCACAAAAAAGCTCTATAGCGCCCCATGGCGCATGTTGGGGGCGCTGCAATTGGAAAAAATGTGTAAAATAAAGCAAAACTCAAAGTACATTGTCGCACATGTTGACTGTCGCCATGCTGCAATGTGTTCTCAAACAGCATAATGTAGACAGAATATGACATGTAATAGTAACTGTACATTATATCAGTGAAATAAAGTTGTACATTGTCGCACATGACTCCTGAAGGCCAGATCTGAGTCTATGAGAGCTGTCTGAAACTTCTTGTGGTTATTAAGACAGATGTTATAAAGAACGATATTATGCACATTTCGACGTGCGCACATTTCGACGTGCGCGCATATGCGAGGGCCCGACCATCGCTGCTTGCAGCTTTAATTAGGGCCCGAGCACGGAAACCGTGCGAAGCCCTATTGTATTTCAAATGTTTATTTTTTTTTTTTTATTATTTTCCTTTTTCTTCCACCCAATGAATTGCCTTTTTCAAGGCTTTAATATCCCCAAAAACTCATGAAATTGCGTACCCCCCCAAAGTCGGGCGTAAAATTTCGTATTTTGGGGGTCTCGCGCACGAGCGTACAGAAATGGCTCTACGGCGCCACCTAGGTTTCGGTTGTCGGAGGAGCCCCCGGACACGGTTTCATCCACGCGGATGGGATTTGGAGGGTGTATGAAACATATCGAGACGCACCAAAAAGTCTCTTGGTGACCCGGGTTTCGGTAAAGGGTACGGCGGCCATTTTGGGTCAAAGTTCACGTTTTTGTGATTTTTTGGTCATTTCCAGGGGTCGTATTTGAACGAACTCCTCCTAGGGCTTTCGTCCGATCCTTTTGAAACTTGGCGTGTGTGTTCATGAGGCTTTGACGATGAAAAGTTATCAAAATCATAACTTTTTGATGTACTATGTCAGAGGGGCGGGGCCACGAAATTCTCCATTTTGCCATAAAATTTCAAAGTGCTATAACTTTGTGAAAAATTCTCCAATCTTCACCAAACTTTGAATATATAATGGCAGTCTGGCCTAAAATACATTTCCACAAAAATATTCGGTGATTTTCATAGCGCCTCCTAGTGACGACAAAAAACACCACTTTTACGAGATGGCGTGCAGCTCGAACAATATTCATCATATCCACCTCAAACTAGGTGTGGATGTTGTCAAGGCCTTGGACTTGACATCTGAGAAATAATTTCAACTTTTCATAAAAGGGCGTGGCCGTGACGGCGCGTCAAAGTGGACGCTGCCTTTTTTTTCACCGAAAAACCAGACTCCATTGACTTTTTGGCTGATTTTCAGGCAAAACTGTTCGGCTATCATATACTTTGTCACAGCTGTCTGAAACTTGTTGGGGTTGTTAAGACCAATGTGAACAATTCGGCTGCATAATTAATGAGGGGGCGGGGCAAAGCGCTCTATAGCGCCCCCTTGAATTTTTCTTTGGGACAGCCCCGCCACAGTTTTGAACACAGAGTTATGAAACTCGCTGAGTTATGGGGCATCACAAGACCTACAAAAAAGTCTCTTGGAGCAATTTGTAAAATTAACAGGAAGTGAGATATTTAAGCATGAAAATCACCATTTTTTGTGTTTCGAACTGTTGAGAAGGGGGCGTATTTGAACGAACTCCTCCTAGGGCTTTCGTCCGATCCTTTTGAAACTTGGCACATGGGTTCATGAGGCTTTGACGATGAAAAGTTATCAAAATCATAACTTTTTGATGTACTATGTCAGAGGGGCGGGGCCACGAAATTCTCCATTTTGCCATAAAACTCAAAGTGCTATAACTTTGTGAAAAATTCTCCAATCTTCCAAACTTTGAATATATAATAGCAGTCTGGCCTAAAATACATTTCCACAAAAATATTCGGTGATTTGCATAGCGCCTCCTAGTGGAGACAAAAAATACCACTTTTACGAGATGGCGTGCAGCTCGGACAATATTGATCATATCCACCTCAAACTTGGTGTGGATGTTGTCAAGGCCTTGGACTTGGGGCAAATTTGCTCTATAGCGCCCCCTTGAATTTTCAGTGGAACAGCCCCACCACAGTTTTGCCCACAGACTCACGAAACTCAGCTGAATTGTAGAACAGGGCAGTACCTACAAAAAACTATCTTGGACCAATAAGCACAAAAAAGCTCTATAGCGCCCCATGGCGCATGTTGGGGGCGCTGCAATTAGAAAAAATGTTGTGTTAAATAAAGCAAAACTCAAAGCAGTACCAAAACAAGACTGCAGTATGTAATGAGGCGGCTGGACAAAAAAGCTCTATAGCGCCCCATGGCGCCTGTTGGGGGCGCTGCAATTGGAAAAAATGTGTAAAATAAAGCAAAACTCAAAGTACATTGTCGCACATGTTGACTGTCGCCATGCTGCAATGTGTTCTCAAACAGCATAATGTAGACAGAATATGACATGTAATAGTAACTGTACATTATATCAGTGAAATAAAGTTGTACATTGTCGCACATGTTGACTGTAGCCATGCTGCAATGTGTTCTCAAACAGCATAATGTGGACAGAATATGACATGTAATAGTAACTGTACATTATATCAGTGAAATAAAGTTGTACATTGTCGCACATGACTCCTGAAGGCCAGATCTGAGTCTATGAGAGCTGTCTGAAACTTCTTGTGGTTATTAAGACCGATGTTATAAAGAACGATATTATGCACATTTCGACGTGCGCACATTTCGACGTGCGCGCATATGCGAGGGCCCGACCATCGCTGCTTGCAGCTTTAATTATTATTATTTTCCTTTTTCTTCCACCCAATGAATTGCCTTTTTCAAGGCTTTAATATCCCCAAAAACTCATGAAACTTTGCGTACCCCCCCAAAGTTGGGCGTAAAATTTCGTATTTTGGGGGTCTCGCGCACGAGCGTACAGAAATGGCTCTACGGCGCCACCTAGGTTTCGGTTGTCGGAGGAGCCCCCGGACACGGTTTCATCCACGCGGATGGGATTTGGAGGGTGTATGAAACATATCGAGACGCACCAAAAAGTCTCTTGGTGACCCGGGTTTCGGTAAAGGGTACGGCGGCCATTTTGGGTCAAAGTTCACGTTTTTGTGATTTTTTGGTCATTTCCAGGGGTCGTATTTGAACGAACTCCTCCTAGGGCTTTCGTCCGATCCTTTTGAAACTTGGCGTGTGTGTTCATGAGGCTTTGACGATAAAAGTTATCAAAATCATAACTTTTTGATGTACTATGTCAGAGGGGCGGGGCCACGAAATTCTCCATTTTGCCATAAAATTTCAAAGTGCTATAACTTTGTGAAAAATTCTCCAATCTTCACCAAACTTTGAATATATAATGGCAGTCTGGCCTAAAATACATTTCCACAAAAATATTCGGTGATTTTCATAGCGCCTCCTAGTGACGACAAAAAAGACCACTTTTACGAGATGGCGTGCAGCTCGAACAATATTCATCATATCCACCTCAAACTAGGTGTGGATGTTGTCAAGGCCTTGGACTTGACATCTGAGAAATAATTTCAACTTTTCATAAAAGGGCGTGGCCGTGACGGCGCGTCAAAGTGGAAGCTGCCTTTTTTTTCACCGAAAAACCAGACTCCATTGACTTTTTGGTTGATTTTCAGGCAAAACTGTTCGGCTATCATATACTTTGTCACAGCTGTCTGAAACTTGTTGGGGTTGTTAAGACCAATGTGATGCACAATTCGGCTGCATAATTAATGAGGGGGCGGGGCAAAGCGCTCTATAGCGCCCCCTTGAATTTTTCTTTGGGACAGCCCCGCCACAGTTTTGAACACAGAGTTATGAAACTCAGCTGATTTATGGGGCATCACAAGACCTACAAAAAAGTCTCTTGGAGCAATTTGTAAAATTAACAGGAAGTGAGATATTTAAGCATGAAAATCACCATTTTTTGTGTTTCGAACTGTTGAGAAGGGGGCGTATTTGAACGAACTCCTCCTAGGGCTTTCGTCCGATCCTTTTGAAACTTGGCACATGGGTTCATGAGGCTTTGACGATGAAAAGTTATCAAAATCATAACTTTTTGATTTGCTATGTCAGAGGGGCGGGGCCACGAAATTCTCCATTTTGCCATAAAATTTCAAAGTGCTATTACTTTGTGAAAAATACTCCAATCTTCACCAAACTTCCAACATAGAATGGCAGTCTGGCCTAGAATACATTTCCACAAAAATATTCGGTGATTTTCATAGCGCCTCCTAGTGGCGACAAAAAAGACAACTTTTACAAAATGGCTTCCAGCTCGGACAATGTTGATCGTATCCACCTCAAACTAGGTGTGGATGTTGTCAAGGCCTTGGAATTGACATCTGAGAAATAATTTTAACTTTTCATCAAAGGGCGTGGCCGTGACGGTGCGTCAAAGTCAAGGGTCCGAGAGAAAAACTGACTCCCTTTACTTTTTGGCTGATTTTCGATCAATGCCTTTGAACTGTCATATACTCTGTCTGAGGGGTCTGAGACTTCTTGTGGTTATTTAGACCAATGTTACGCAAAATTTGGCTGCATAATTAATTGGGGGGCGGGACAAATTTGCTCTATAGCGCCCCCTTGAATTTTTCTTTGAAGCAGCCCCGCCACAGTTTTGAACACAGAGTTATGAAACTCAGCTGAGTTATGGGGCATCACAAGACCTACAAAAAAGTCTCTTGGAGCAATTTGTAAAATTAACAGGAAGTGAGATATTTAAGCATGAAAATCGCCATTTTTTTGTGTTTGAGTTATGGAACTCAGCCGAGTTTTAGGCCATCACAAGACCTACAAAAACATCTCTTGGAGCAATGGGCTAAAATTAACAGGAAGTAAGATATTTATTAATGAAAATCACCATTTTGTGTTTCAAAATGGCTGACAAGGGGTCATCACAACTAAGTGAAACTTGACATTATAAAATTCCTCCACTTCTTAGAAAAGATTCAAGCAACCAATTACCAGGAAACATTCCAGCTGCAGGGTTAAATGCCTTCATCGAAAAACACACACAGGAGACTTTAAGTTTACTTAAGATTAAATGTGTTTTGTTAAATGTTCAAAAAATAAATCAAATTTGTATGGTGATAGAGGTGAGTTTTTGTAGATGAATCCAGGAGCCATGGACAGGAATGAAGGTTGCATCAGGTGTGGGCGTGGCACTTCGTCAAATTTGACCCTTCGATGTGAAAATCAAACTGTATTGAATATTTGTTTGATTTTTTTAAAGCAAATGTTATGGGATTTCATATACTTTGTCAGAGCTGTCAGACACTTATGATAACCAATATTTTCATGCCTCCACTCCTGTGAAAAGATTCAAGCAACCAATTAACAGTACACATTCCAGCTGCAGAGTTAAATGTCTTAGTTGAAAAAACACACAGGAGACTTTTGCATCAGATTAAATCTGTTTTATTTAACGTGCAACAAATGAATGGATGTGTATGGAGATAGAGGTGAGTGTTTGTAGAAGAATGTAGGAGCCATGGACATGAATGAAGGTTGCAATAGGTGTGGTGAGATAGAGAAAAGGTGAAGATCATCATGTCGACATACTGACGGGTTCCTGGAATATAGACAAGAGAAAGGTGTGTTAAATAAGAGCATATGGATCCTAGAAAAAAACATGAAATTAGATTGACAGTTTACCATTATGCAGTCAGAGAGGATGAGGAGGACATTGGAGGTATGATGAGGTATTTGACTCTTCAGAGCTGCAGGAGGCTCAGGAACAGGTGTGATGAATGCAGGTCTTCAGCCAGATGAGCGCATGATGTCCCAAACTGTATACAGAAACACAGACTGACAAAATAGACAGACAACACAACATAGGGAAGGGGACATAGGGGGAAACAAAGGGAGGGAAAAGGTCCTGCACCTGATAGTACTATGTGTTTATGTAGTAACCTTACATCAAGGAAGTACACCATATAAAGTGTACGTCCATTTCATAAATGTAGTGTGTGTAATGAGTGCAAATGCAGGCGCTATAGATGTTTTGATTACACAGTAAAAACACAAAATCTGCAAAAGCATATGAGTCACATTATATAACATGGCAGGTATTTTATATGAACTGTTTAACCAATAAGTTCATGCGGTTAATTACAATAGAGCAGAGTTGTATTGAATCAGCTGAGTTTCAGTAGTCATGGATATTCCATAAAGGAAACAGACACTTTGTTTGCATCATTTGTCAAGTACAACTCAACCTGTACTTAATTGCTATGAACTCATGAACATGCATTATAAATGAAAAAGCAGCTAGAATTTTGATAAATTAATGAACACATGCATAAACAAGAAAACACAAATAAACACAAACAAATACATATCTCTGTCCCAAATACAACCCTTTCCATCATGCCATACTGTAGCACATAGTAACTACCCACCATATTGTTGGGCTTTGATACCCAACAGTCTGTGGTCACTATAAGATTCTTATATTGCAGTGTGGAAACTGCAATAGAGTCATATTTGACTTAGCAAAGATAAAGAATCTGTTGTGAGACAAATTCTCTCTCGGCCTCCGTCGCCAAATACAGCCCATTCTATCATGTACTGTGATATTTTCACGGCTATATTCTTATATTGCAGTGTGGAAACTGCAATAGAGTCATATTTGACTTAGCAAAGATAAAGAATCTGTTGTGAGACAAATTCTCTCTTGGCCTCCGTCGCCAAATACAGCCCATTCTATCATGTACAACTATATATTCCCATAAAAGATTAACATAGATACAGATCCATATTTGACTCAGCGGAGATAAAGAATCCATAGTGAAATTAGAATCTCTCCACCTCCTTTGCCAAATACAGCTCAAGACTAACTAGCAGTTATGTTGACAACATTGTTATCAGTTCCGCATGTAAATTCACACATAATTGCATCATGGTCGCTGAAGTACGTCTGCAGCACAACACAGCTCACATCGAAATGTGTTGTATTAACATACACATGATCAATTAGTGTTCCCTTTGCTGTTGTGGCTTCTGAAACATGCTGAACATAGCCTCTTTGTGTCATAAAGTTGCAAATAGATTTTGATGCAACCAGGTCTTCATTGAAGTCTCCCATGACAGTAACACTGTCACTGAGTGGTTCCACATAATCAAGCAACTTCCCAAGATTCTTTCTAAAAAGAGACATGGGATACGATGGTGGGCGATAAACAACCGCAACCAACATTCTGTTTCCAGTAAAATTGTATATCAGACATTCGATATTGACAGAAGTTACTTGTATAATGTCAAAGACCAAATTGTCTGAGGTATACATACCAACACCACCATGTTGTTGGGCTTTGATACCCAACAGTCTGTGGTCAGTATAAGACTCATTCCTAGGAACACTATGAAATTGATAACCATCAATGGTCACAACTGAGGGACTATCAGACAACCATGTCTCTGTAACAGCAACACACTGAGGCTTTAAATGCTGTACACACAAGGCAAGGTCTTTCACATGGCAGTCTAAACCATGGACATTCATTAAAAAGACGCTGAAAGCATTTGTTCCACATTTGTATGTTTGAATGTTGTCAATTGGAAGTGGGGACATGCTGTTGAGAGCCTCTTTAATGCTGTCTTTACAATATATGGCTTTTTCTTTAAAGTCCTTCAGAATCAAACCTGATAGACTTCTGACACGGCTTAAAGCAACATATGCTTGCCCAGGTTGAAACACTTTGTCTAATGACACTACAGCCTCATCAACAGTAAGACCCTGTACTTTATGTACTGTGCAAGCCCAAGCTAGTTTGAGTGGGAATTGACGTCGCATGCCACCTTTATCAGTGACCCGTTCCTCTTCTGCATCAATGCCAACAGAGGCTGGGTCAACACCAGGTGGATGTGCACAGCGTTTCCTCCAAAGTTTGCCAACGTCAGCATGATCAAACTTGACGTAGACTTTACGAGGAAACTTGTTCTCATTGTCAGCATAGACAATTTCTGAGACTAAGCCGCACACCCCATTGACTAAACCGTCAGCAACGTCAACATTTTTGCACAACATGACACGGGCTCCTTTCCCTAAAAGTAAGTCTTCCTCCAAGCAGGTATTCCTGGCGTTGGAATGATGACCCTTTAACAAAACAAGTTTACCTGTTTTTGAACTGTTGATGTAATCCTGAGCACCAATACAGACATAATCAGGACATGTTTTCCTAATGTGTTCTAAATTATGTGCACTGACTTGTCTGTTGGTTGGGAAAATATGTAAAGCCGAGCTTTCTTCACCGGTCTCACGAGACTTAAGCAGTCGTACATCACAACCTAACATTGCAGTACCCTTAGAGTGTGTTCTCACTCTGTTTAGCAGTTTGGCAAATTGCTCATCTTTTTGCCGAACAATTGTGTTTAACACTGCAATGTTGAAAACGCCAGACCACAAATCGATACCAACATTTTGAACATAAAGTGGTTTTCCACGCACTGGAGGCAACTGAAAAAAATCTCCAACAGCAATGATGGCTACATTTCCAAAAAGTGAACTGTCGCCTCTTTGTTTAATTTGCCGTAATCTCCCATGGATGTAAGCCAATACATTATGGTCAACCATGGAGATTTCATCGATGATTAAAAGTTGCAAGCTACTATATTTAGCGCGTAAAGAGTTCAGCTTTTCCTCACCCAGAGGTGTGTACGGTAAGCGTACATCTTTACCAATGCTGAACGTGCTATGAATAGTAGTTGCATTTAAACTGTATGCGGCAATCCCTGTTGGAGCAGTCAACAAAACACAAATGTCATCTGGCTGATGACACACCGGTGCTAAAATCCTTGTTGCCTCGTACTGAATAGCCTTTATTAAATGGCTTTTACCAGTGCCAGCACCACCTGTAACAAAAATGTGGAATGGGTCTGGCTTCTGTCCCTGTGCCTGCTGCACACACCACTGTCTGACTTGATAAAAAATACCCATCTGTGTCTCATTGAGAGAGCGAAGTAACGCCAAACCGTCACTTCTGCACATGGTGGTATTTCTCTTTTCTAAATGAGCCATCTGTTCTCGCTGAACAGCTAAGTCTGGGATATCTTCCAGCGGCTCGTCAGTGGCTTGGGTTTCCTCTCTGCGGATTTCCCTGCATTCCAATCTATCTAACTCCTGTTCAGGGCACAACTGACACCAGGCATCATCAGCAATCCCATCATTGTTGATGAGCTCTTCAACATTATTCAACTGCTCACTTTCGACTTCAAATGCGCTGCGATTTCTGTCAACCACAGATTTGACAGAATGCATCAAATTGTCACTGCATATCACTTGGCCATTAAGATAAAAATCTTGAAATGTTACAAAGCCTACAGGTTTTAACTGTTCTTTTGCGTAATATGGCATGAACAACTGTAGAATGCTTTGATAAAACAATTCGGGTTTTTTAGTTTCAGAGAAACGTACATAGCGCACAACCGCAGGTTGTGTGCGTGTTCTCTTAACAACATAACCACACTTGTTTCCAAGTTGAATGCGATTGACAGCAGTTTCGTTTTTAGACAAAACGCGATACTGCGATGCAAATGAAGCCAAACACATGTCGCGAAAAACAGCAGACGTTGGCCTGTTCCTGTATCTGTCCACAATGTTCAACATCCACATGTCATCGGCACTGAAATTAGGCGATGAAGACTTTTGTTGTAACATCTTTAAAGGCAAACTCATTCTAACAGTCTGTTCACCCACAGGAACAAATACAACTTTTCGCGAACACTCTTTCAGATGCATGTTTGTGAGCCTATAAACAGCCTCCTGAGCACATACGTCTCGGTTTTGGAGATAAACACTCCCCAAATTTTTAAGGCTCTCCTTGGCGTCTTTGTTGCCCTCCTTAGCTGCCTCACGTTGTGCACACTGCAACAATAATCCCATTTCTTTCTCTGCTTTAGAGATGTAGGAAATGATATAAACAACACAGGCATACGCGTCAACCACAAACTGGATGTCAATATTGGCATTCCAACACTTCAAGAGGGGTTTGCTATATTGATTGATCCAAACAGCGTTAGCCTGCCTCTTCAAAACAACTTGTGTTTTGGTAGCACAACGATCGTAGGCAGCCTCAAATCGACCCTGGCTAACACCTACATGCCGAAACAATTGCTCAGCAGTTTCAAAGTTAAGGCTGTCATCTCTGACAGCTGCTTTGATCTTAGACATGATGTCTGCAGCATCCTCCTTTTTCATTAAAGGAGTCTTTCCCTTACAATTGCACGCACTCTGTCCCTCAGTGAGCTTGGACGCACATGAGTCCTCATGAGTGAGACAGCGAGAAATGAACGTACGTGCAGATGGCGGCCTGGGAAAATTGAAACGACACACAGTTTTGCCCTTCTTACAGGTTTTTGCATGTCGTTTAGAATGCTGCTGCACAGATGTTACAGTGTCCAATAATTCTTCATCGTTGGACGGTAACTCGCATGTCACATAACGATCAATGAACTGAATTACCTCTGCATCTGTGTTTTTATCAATAATGGGAGCATTCTCAATCCAAAAGAGGCAATGGACATGTGGGGAACCACGCTGCTGGAATTCCAACCTGTAAAAATAGTCCTTTATTTTGCCAATTGGATTAGCTGGAGACATCAGCACTTCTCTCAGGAAACAATGCCAGCGGAAATCAAACATTCTCGCCGCAGTGACAGGATTACGCCGCAAAAGCTCACACCTATCTGCCCACTCTAGCTGTTCCACAGTGTCTGTTCGACCTGCCTGCTTCAGAATGCTGGAAAGAAGGTTCTTCCAGCGCATGTCAGCTGCAGAAAAGGAACAAAACCACGTGGGGATACCTAGCTGCCTTACACAAGCCAATAAGTCACGCTGCGCCCCCTGCCAAAAAGCTGGGGTGCCTCTAATCGGTTTTAAGAACCGATACCCATCGTCAAACTGTAAAAGCTCCCTCAGCGACTCCTCAGTGTTGAAGGTCTCACAACTGACTTTGTGATTCCTTCCTTTTCCCTTGCCCTTTCTCAATGCAATTGACACATTTGACACAACCTGTTCAAGTTCAGACATGTATTGAGCAAAAAAAATATACTCAACATTTTGTGCAAAGCGTCCATCTGCATGTAAAATTCGGTTATTAAAATAACGCGACAATGTTAAACGATGCTGTCTAGCATCGTGGTATGTCGGGCAACCTTTGGGAAACAACACTGGGAAACATCTAGCTTCATTAGTTTGGTCAGACAAAAACTTAACAGGACAGTTACCTTCTGCTGGAGCCAAATTCAATACATCATCAAAATACTGGTCAAGCGCCTCCTGACCAATATCAACAGGCATCAAGCAGGTGTCCTGAAACATACAGTGCTGCTGCCTGTCGTGCAAAAATTCATCATCTGGCACAGACGACGGCTCAACACTACCAGTTTGATCCTGTTGGACATCTGGATTTACTTCATCATCTTTACAGAATTCATTCAACCACTCTGTATTAAAGTGGACGTCTTTATAATAAATATTATTATCTTTTAAATATTGCAGCGCCTGCTTAATATGTGTCGTGTCCACATATTCATATTCATAATGGCCTTTATAAGTAAGCTTGCGCTTGAGCTTGATGGGCAATAAAGACCCATCCATGGACGTACGTGGAAGCAAATTGGTCGTTTGAACAATGTTTGCTGGAACACACGTAACAGGTCCATGAACTCCATTTTGCCCACCTTTGGGCAAGGCCAACATTTTCATAAATGGAATATGCAGGGCTATCAAATGCTGCTCTAACTTATTTAAACATGCCAGTTCACTTGGAATAGGTCCAAGTGTCAAATTGTTTTTGCTGCTTTCAGCTGGCACTTCACCCTTATTAATTTTATAATGGCACGTATAACAAATCCATAACTCACTTCTAGGTGAGTTTAACAAACTACATGGACTTTCACAACTCCCACTGCAAGAGTGTAGATAGTTGTCTGTAATACACTGATCTGCAATCAAACACACACCAGCTTTCTGCCTATAATATTCTTTTCTACACTGCAAGACTTGATGTCTAAACAATAATCTATGGCAAACACAACAAACAAAATCTGGCCCGTCTTTGACCTTATCTACAAAGCGCTGCATAACAAAATTGAAATCCTGAGCCTGTGCTTTAATTTGCTGCCTTTTATTTCTAACACCTGCACTAACCCGCTTCCTAAACTCTACATTGCCACGATACGTTTTTGCACTTCTAACTTTAATGTTATGTTTATGTGTCAGATTAACCCTATATTTACTTTGACTTCGCTCTTTAGCTTTATTTTGATACAGCAAATCTTTGTGATATTTTTGTTTATAAATTATTTTGGCTTTCTCGCGAAACAAATGATTTTCATATTTCTGTTTGGAAATGTTTTTAACTCTCTCCCTATACAAATAATCTTGTTTATATTTTCTTTTATACTGGTTTATCATTTTCTCTCTATACATATCATCTTTATATTTTGTTTTTGAAAGTTGTTTAATTTTCTCCCTATGAACATCATCTACTTTGTATTTTGTTTTTGAAAGTTGTTTAATTTTCTCCCTATGCAAATCATCTACGTTGTATTTTTGCTTACACGTGTCTTTCAGTTTTGTCCTGTACAAATTGTCTTCTCTATATTTTTTATTCTTGTTTATTTTCATCTTTAGCCTATACAAATCATCCTCATGGTATTTCAACTTAAGCCTATTTTTAATAATGTCCTGATTTTTTCTATATCGAATTAGACTAATTTCCCTTTTCTTTTCATTAAACATCATATTTTGATGATACAACCTTTTCAATAGATATTTTTTCTTCTCTCTGAGCAACACATTGCTTTGATATTTTATTCTATGTTGGGCATGCTTTTTGGTTTTTAAATATTTAGAGAAACAGTAATTAACATTAGATTTTACACTACCTGTTTTACGCTCTTGTTTACAAGCCCTTCTGGTTATATACTGTGTGTCTAGCTTAACATCTTTACATAACTCAAAGCAGGTATTTTTAACGCTGTCCTGAACACAAATAACCGCCTCGAAATGATTCTCAGCACATTTAGAAAGATAAATGGCCTCACCTGTCTGCTTTTTTGTTTTTGGAAAATAACCCATCCACTTCCCTGCACTAAATATAAATATATCTACTCCCAAAGCATTGGCTGTTGCTTGGATTTCAACTTTTGAAATGCAGGTACCAACATACTTCATTTTTACATCTTCAATATACTCGGCTACAGTGTTATATGCTTTACCTATCAACTGCATATGAATATCACTGTTATTAAGCATATACTTTACTACAAAGAGGCGCAACTTGCGATGATTCTTTTGAGATCCACTAATTACATGACACACAGCTCTAAAGAAAGAATTACCGTCGTTAACAATTTTTTCCATTTTACAAGGAGTGCCCGCAGAACCATGTACATCGCCTTCATTTTTGAATGGCTTAACCAAATCAATATTCAACATCTCACATAGATCACGTGACATGTTATAACACAAGGGCTGGTATTTACACGTAACCATGTCGTCCACAACTACATCCTGAGTGCTAACATCTGTTATGGCAGTGCTTATGCACGGGCCATCTACGCAACAATCACTGACACAATCAGTGATTTTGCTTTTCTTTGGCTCTGGACTTTGCATTACATTTCTAACCGCACGTTGTCGTTTACCTCTGAGGTGATCAGTGTCACCTTTGCAGAGACCGTAACAGGTCTGCAGCTGAGGCTGATTAACACAAACGACAACTTCATAATGACATCCATTGACATGTTGTAAGTAGATGCCTTGCCTAGAAATGGCATTATTTTGACATGAATAAACAAGCCAGCGATCATTATAATAAGTGTAAACGTTAACACCTAAAAAATCGGCAGTGGCTTGTATTTCCATTTCAGTAGCCCAACTACCAACATACCTCATGCGTGATGCATCGAGATATTGATCTACAGAAGAGTACTGCGATCGTAAGAAGCTCCTATACTGGACTGCATTCTTTTCGATATGTCTAACAACAGCACGTCTTAATTTAACGTGACTTTTTTGTGTACCAGACACAGCTTGAGCCACGGCGCGAAAGAAACAATTACCATCGGCTACAATGGTGTCACTCAAGCAAGGAGTTCCCAACGTGCCAGCCGATAAACTCATCTCTTTGTTCTGTTTCTCAAAGTCAACATTTAACTGTTTGCACAACGCTTGTGCGACTTTTAGATCAATGGGATCAAACTGCAACCCCTTTGAAGAAACATCACAAATAAACTCTACATCTGCATTGACACCTGTGGTGTCAGAACTTTTCCTCTTCTTTGAAGTAGAGTTTACATCGGATCTCTTCCGCTTAAAACTATTGCCATCTACCCATGAAGCGGACTCCGTGCCATCAACACACACCACGTGATCAGACAAACACTCTGAAATGTCGTCATCTGTGACAGGAATAGTCACAGAAACAGCAGATCTCTTGCGCTTAAAACGCCTGCTACCTACCCCTGAAGCGGACTCTGTGCTACCAACACAGATCACATGATCAGACGAGCACTCTGAAATGTCGTCATCTGTGACAGGAATAGTCACAGAAACAGCAGATCTCTTACGCTTAAAACTGCTGCTATCTACTCCTGAAGCGGACTCTGTGCTATCAACGCGCACCACGTGATCAGACAAACACTCTGATGTGTGGTCATCTGTGACAGGAATAGTCACAGAAACAGCAGCAATCTCAAAAGGCCTGTGTTCAGCACCAAGTGAAACAGATAAGTGCCCTACATAGCTGCAAAGATCCTCAAGTGATGCCAAATGTACGACAACACTTTTCCCACCTACGTCTACCATTCCACATGCATTACGTGCATGTGAATCAACTATCGCGTAACGACCATGCTCACAAATAACAGCACAAGTACTGCTCGCCAACGTCAGAAAACACGTGCTGTATTTGCCAAGCATGTACTCTAGCCCTTTCCTCAATGACATAGCCACACCTGCATCACTGAGCTCTCCCTGACCCACGCCCACTGTCCCTGTCACCCACTCCCCATAATCAAAAGCCAAATTCTGCCCATCAATGACATACTGACGGGGCAACTCGGGAACGCACAACAATCTAGGCATGTCACCGTCCGCGTTACTGCCACACAAAGACGAATACAAATCATCCCCTAAAAACACAACAGTGTCCAAATCTTTCGTCTCCCACTGAAAGACACTATGAACGCTGTGTTTAGCAAAGCTGGCTAATGCTACAGCCATGCACTGAACACCGGGGTTGTGCAACACAGGATTTCCCTGATGAAAAGAACCTTGAACACATTTCTCTACTAACGAACGAGGAGATCCCACATACTTGATTGCACTGTCCGTGCGCTGTCCAGGTCCGTCAACAACTGCGTCCACTCCTGGAGTTGGGCTCGGTTGTGGAAATCCAGGTCCGTCCGCAGCTGCATTCACTCCTGGGGTTGGGCTCAGTTGTGGAAATCCAGGTCCGTCCGCAGCTGCATTCACTCCTGGGGTTGGGCTCAGTTGTGGCAATCCTGGTGGTGGCTGTTAAAAAGATAAAACAGACTTAATTTACTTGAAGAAAATGTTAACAGTATAATAAGGTAAACAAGATTTGATCCTTGAAAGAAGGATTGAAATACATGATATCACCAACTATGATAAATGGTTGTTAACAATTAAATGAACAAACCTCATCTCCCACACGAGTTGTCACCACCACGCTCCTGGGTCCTGGCTCCAACGTCAGGTCCACAACACATTGTGTGGCCTCATCCTACAACATAACAAGCATGTCAATGAATATTTGATGACCAAATAC
Source organism: Collichthys lucidus (assembly GCA_004119915.2). Taxonomy (NCBI): domain Eukaryota; kingdom Metazoa; phylum Chordata; class Actinopteri; family Sciaenidae; genus Collichthys; species Collichthys lucidus. Next base: position 9,845 of record ML240573.1, on the reverse strand, counting down.
CGGTAAACTCAGTGTGCTTTATGGTCATTTATCACATCATATGATGATGCTCTAAAAACAAATCACTTCACAAACCTGATCCATCGCAGTCGTGGGCACTGCACTGGTAGGTGTTGCCACGAAACACACCTCCACATCTACACATTCCACCTACATGAAAAAACAAATCAAATGTTAATAATAAGCACTTCAAATATGTATAAACAGCAAATTAAGCTACGACCAAATAAAACCTCCTGATATAATTCAAGAAAAACCAAAGTACAAACCTCCTGTGCCACTGGCACTGGAGTGACAGGTTTCAGATCGCGAGAAACCGCCCCATGTGACACGACTGTGTCCACCTGCAGAAGGAGTTTTAAAAAAACAAAACATTAATAACATAAACATACAACACATATGTAGACAGGAATAAAGCCATATGTACTAAATATGTTGTCATACTATCAAACAAAACCACAAATAATACTAACCTGTTCTCTTGGGAGCCTTCTCCGCGCAGGAACCGTCCTGCGCTTCTAATGTCAAAACACAAATAAACATTTTACTGCAATGTTCCATTTTACATAAATACATTTGTTCAGATGTAACACCGATGATGAATGCAAACACAAGCCGTGACAATTACATAAATACATTTATTCAGATGTAACACCGATGATGAATGTAAACACAAGCCATGACAACAAGAGGGTAGAAAGAATGCATATGAATTACCTGCACAGGAGCAGAAGTCGTCTCCTCAGGAGAAGGGAGAACAGAGGGGCTGGTCTTCTCTACGAGAGCCAAGATGGACGGGCTGAATCGCACAGGAGTGAGTGGAATGAAGCACTCCTTCAGCTCCACCTGTAAAATGACAATGATAGACTACTGTCAATTGCCACTGCATAAAACCAGCAAACTTCTGGACTTGATTGAGATTATGTATCAATAAATACCATCTTGTGGGCCACCTGCTGGTCCAGCTCAGCCTCAGGCAGACTGTGCTGTATAATGGCAAAGACAAATGGTTGTGTTACACAAGAATGTAGCGACACATATTGAGATGACAGCCCAGTATATATCCATTTCCTAAGCAACGATCCATATATCAAAAATACATTACCTTCTGCCCTTTCACAATTGTCAGCCAACCGTCCGGGTTGGCTTCAGGGCGAGGCTGCCGTTCCTCCCCCACGACAACCACCTGGGTGGCAAAACGGGGGCGGTACGGAGAGCTGGGCACAGGCGTCGCAGGTGGCTCTGCCTCCGGCTCGGCAAGCTGCCTCACGGCTGCCTGCCAAAGGAGGTACGCAAGGATAGGCATCCCCGCGTTGTCGCTCAGGTGAGTCTGAAAATACCACAGTACAAAAATGTTACTATCGTACATTGGCAATAACTACTTATTTACACTAGACTACGCAGTATGTCTCCCAAATGTACACTCTTTTACTGGAAACAAAACTTTACTTACGTTGTCTCTGGCCCACAAGTCGAGGTGGTGGAGAGGGAAGTGCTGCGCGATGTGGTGGAAGTGCACACCTAAACAATATGAATGATAAATCAATTACTATATATATATTACAGGTAATTAGTTCTTGTAATGAACTTGCAAACGCACATTACTCACTCTAAAAACATATAAGTGTACTTTTAAACATACCCTGCTCCACACACACAGAGTTGTAGGCCATCCTCAACAACTCCTGGGACCTCTGTTCCACTGACAGACGAGGTGGGAAGTCCAAGACAGCAACGTTGCCCCAACGGCTACGCGCGCATCGTAGCAGGGAGGCGAAATCTGCTGCTGAGTCTTCGAGACCCTGGCAAGCCGTCAGGTTGTTACTCGGCGCGAGTAGAACCACGGCATCAGGGTCACGAGGGAGCACGGCGGCCACAAGCTCAGTCCTGAGCTGCGCCGCAGTTGCACCAGGTGTGGACATGAACCCGAAGGCCAGCGGTCCCTCTGGCATCGCCACGAAGCCATCCACTAACGCGCGCAGGTGGGAGGCACCCACAAGAAGAACGAACTGAAATGTAATGAAACGCAGGAGCAGTTAATACATGGCAAAGTATAGTTACTCATTGATTGTTTTAAACCTAATTTGAACCACATGATTACCTTCTTGGTGGGGTCCGCAGCAGGAACCACCAGCTTGTGGGGCTTCAGGGTGAGCTGGGACCGCTCCCAGCCCCTCTCCTCGTCACGCACCCTGTGGCGACGCCCAGTACCATGAACCGAAGGTACAGAGGGAACCGGGTTCACGTCCAACCGCCTTGTCTCCTGCCTCTCCACCCTCCTCTTGGCAGCCTGAGACCGGCGGTACGACTTGCCCCGCGGCATCTAAAACAACAGCACGTCAACATTGCATTACTCATAATGTTTCGTTACATGCAGATTGAACACTTTAAATTGTGATAACAAAATGATAGTAAAACAATTATTTAAAAAAAAATCACAACATACCTTTACACGTATTTAAAAACCCAAATTAAACATAGATCTTACTAATGCATGGAGACATTACATATTGAAACAAAATGTGATAGTAAAGCAATGATTTTACGTACACAAAAATCACAACCACGTCATACTACACTAACAAAATTAAGCCTCATGCTAAAACCGGACATAAACCGGGGACGTTACAATCGCGTGACACATTTATTATTATTTATTTATTTAGCTCCGTCCTCTGCCCGATGCCAATTTACACCGGACGCGTACTGAGAGCGTAACTGGAGCGCAGAGTTTGCTGTATTCGCGTGACAATCCCAATAAACGGTGTGCCGCGATAAACTGTGTATAAAGGAAACGAGAACAACAAACAGCTTTACTTTACTTCTCTGACACGGAAGAGCCTTTGATGTGGCCATCTATCCTTAATTTTCTAAATAGGCCTTTTCAAAATACGATACGCGAAGCTGTTTTGAAGGGCAGTTGCCAGATATTTGCAGTGCGGATTCTTATGTGGAAATCACTCGCAGGGATAAAACTGTATTTCAAGTTGTTTTTTCAAAATAAAACATAGTCCAGACTCGTGCAATCCGCTTTTTAAATTTACGTGGTTTAGCAACGGCTCGCGTGAAAAATAAAGGTAGCGCTGTGGAGCGGAGACATACTTCTAAGTCGCTGCTGAGATGTTACCCGAAACATTCAGTCTAAATGATCCGCGAAGTAATTATACAGTCGTCCCTCGCTATATCGCGGTTCACTTTTCGCGGACTCGCTGTTTCGCGGATTTTTTTGTGTGTAATTTTGCATGTTTTCTTTACAGTGTACTGTACAGTATGAACGCGCATTGTGTTCTGCGTCCTGATTAACCACGGGCAGGCACGGACTGATAATCTGGCATACAGTGCATTTGCCCGGTGGGCCGACGTGCTTTGGGCCGACAAGTCCCGATATAACCAGTACATCACACAGCCTAAACACACTGTTGGGCCGGTCTTAGCTATGGTCAATGCGGGCCGCCCAGGGCCCAGTCTCCGTGAGCCCGCGTAGCCCCCCGGGTTATTTACCCCCCCCCCCAGTAAACGAGGGACCACTTAACCACACACATTAAGCCTCAATATTGACACTAACATGCTAACTTCAATTTAACAAGACCATTTACCACATACACATCACATTAGCAACAACAGTCCATACACCGTAACAAGTTACTTACCGTGATCAAGAAGGAATAAAGCTCGACTCTCGAAGCTCGAAGAAAAACTCCAAAGAGAAAAAAGTATTCCCGTTACGTTCAGACGGACTCAGCTATCTGAAGCAACAAGTGAGATCCGGAATGCTACGCAAACAGAATCACCGAATTCCACCTGTGGTCCGCTAATATAGAGGTAGAGGGGCGGGGCTTCGTTGACGCAAAGTGCGCTATCCATATGGCCCTAACCCTACCTACTCCAATATCTGGCTCTTCATTGGTGCGTTTGGATCTAATCAAATTCCTGGCCAATTACAATCCTTGCCACACCTAAGCTCCACTTCAAATCTTCAGTCAGTGCTATACTTTGGAAAGGGTGAGTAACTGCTACTTTCTTTTCCACTACTTTCTCACTACTGCAAATGATTTCTTTACTTTAAGTTACTTGGTCTTTTTACTTACTCTTCCCTTTAGCTATTACTACTAATGCATTTTCCCAATTATTCTTGTAACTTTCATTATATTACAAAAACCTATCATGTTAACTGCTGTCATTATTTTCACATAAGTATACTACTGTGCTAATAAGTCTACCCCAATTTCACATACAGTAAAATATACATGTTGACCCACAAATTCTCATTACTTGTTTTCTTTGTCTACTACAAGATGTACTCCCCGAGCAAGTTCCCAAGGTGCAACGAGCCGAATTCTGAGGACATAAGGCAGGCCTGCCAACTTTTGAGTGTAAGTAAACCTATACCCAGAGATGTATAGTAACGAAGAGGAACTACAAGTACTGTACTTAAATGCAGTATCTGTACTTTTTTGGAGTATTACTTTTTTTCCCAACTTCTACTTTTACTGCACTACATATTTTTGATGAATTTAATACTTTTACTCCAATACATTTTTAATGTGCTGAATCGTTACTCGTTACTACTGTAGCGTCCAGCCGAACGGCGATATTGAACAAACTGCATTTATTGCTGAACAGTTTGGTTCAGGACTCGGTGACTGTCGTGTCGGCCGTAACCACGCCAAAAAAACCAACATAACAGTCCCGGTCTCACACATCAACCTCGCTCGTGCACCGTGCTTCATACACCTGACACCCAGGTGCGCGCTCTCTCGCCTGCTCCCTCGCCCCCTCGCTCTCGCATTCATTTAGACCAGACATGGGCAAACTACAGCCCGCGGGCCGCATGCGACCCGTTAGGCTTTTCAATAGGCCCACCGAACTTATCCACATCCAAAAAATAAAAATATATCTTACAAAGATATGTGTCTCATCACTGTGCGATGAAAACTCGGCGAGCTATCCCCCAAAGAGTAGCAACAAAACCCACAAAATGATACAGTATGTCTGATCTTTACTGTTTCGTGTCAAAAGTTCTATTCCAGCGCGAAGATCCTGCTAATGTCTCTTCTTTAGTTTGAATCAATCACGAAGCTTCTGGTTGTTGCATAAAGACAAAGAGGCTTTGACAGTGAAGTGAGACCTCTTGCTGCGATATACTACCTTTGGGTTTACTTCATTCTGGATCGTCATTGGTGGGTCAAATGTGAATGTGGGCGGTACTAATAGATTCTCCTGACTCCGATTGGTCGACAGGTGACAGGTGTCAATCATCCACACTCTGTGTTGTTTTAGCCTTAGCAGCACTGCTAGCTGCTACCTGCTGCTTCATATTATTTTAATACCGCTTGTTTCAAACATTGCGTCGTATTCGCGGCTGTGGCTCAGAGGCAGAGCGGGTCTTCCACTAATCAGATGATCGGCGGTTCGATCCCTGGCTCCTCTAGTCTGCATGTCGAAGTGTCCTTGGGCAAGACACTTGCCCAAGTTGCTCCCGAAGGCTGTGCCATCGGTGTGTGAATGTGTATGAATGGCTAGGTCCTCAAACTGATGAGCAGTTGGCACGTAGCCAAGGCCATCAGTGTATGAATGTGTGTGAATGGGGTGAATGAGATATGTAGTGTAGAGCGCTTTGAGTGGTCGGAAGACTAGAAAGGCGCTATATAAGTACAGTCCATTTACCATATTAAAACTAGAAGTCTTCTTTCTTGTGCCACACTGGTGAAGACATGTTCATTATTAGTCTGGCAGAGACGGGGCCAGGCTTGGGTCCTGCCAATAAGGCGCGATAACTTTTCGGGCTCCTCGGCCTCAAACGTCTGATGATAAACATGTTTAAAAAAATCAGATGAAAAGTTAAATTGTGTGAAGTTGAAAAGTGAAGCTTTTTTAAACAAAAATTACATTACACTTAGCTGACGCTCTTATCCAAAGCGACTTACAGATATTTACAGGGTGTCAGTTACAGATGCAAGTCAAAAAGTTTGCCCACTCCTGATTTAGACGCATTCACAGACCATTGGAAATCACAGAACTCGACCATGAAAATTGTAACACTGTAACATTAGAAGTTGTGCCACAGTTTTTTGATATAGCACTTGTACTTCTACTCCACTCCTTTACTCCAGTACTTTATACATCTCTGCCTATACCTACTATATTTTCTAACTAAAACAGTACCTCAACTCCACCCTCCACTCGTCAGTATATTTCCTCATTCAGGCTTTTTTCTATTTGCACTGTGCATCATAAGCCAATAAAATGAATGAATTTAAATATACTTTCTGTGTTTATTCTACATTAATTTGATTATTTTACATAAATGTTCAATATAAGCTTCAGTCTCAGAAAAATGCAATTTATTCATTCAATTAATCACGATTAATTACACAATTTCTGCTTACATTTACATTACTTTCTATCTATCATTACAGTACTCCTCTACCGACCAGGCGGTGACCAGGCCGGAAATGAACAAAATGACGCACGACACCTGCGTCCACGTCACAACAGTGGGTGCTCGCATGGGTCGGCTAATCCTAGCCTTGCAAGCCCAAAACAAATATCTGGTGAGACAGCTCAAGAACGTGCCGGTGGCACACAACCATGTACAAGGTGTGTTTTACATTTTCTCTACCTATTAGTTTTATATACCTAGACACCATGCGTTACTGGAAATGTATACATTTCCCACATACAAAGTAATTTCCTTTCTACTTGTCATTCCTTTTGTCTATGACTAGACATATCCGATGCGGACATGTTTGGAGCTGCTGAGGCTGCTGAGGCACCTGAGGCTGCTGAGGCGCCTGAGGCTGCTGAGACTGCTGAGGCGCCTGAGACCCAGTTAAACATGGACTGACTTGTTTTATAATAATAAAGATTTCTTGTAATTTAACCAAGTATTCTGTTATTTCATTCATTTAAAGGTGGGCAGGTGAGAGAGAACAACAATCATAAAACCTCCTGTTGAATTACAGGTTATTATCATCCTTTTGCGACATGTTTTGCATTTATGCAGGAATTCACTGCACGCTTTAGGCCAGGTGAGCGCACAGACACCTTTTTAACATTGTCATTGCCATGTTTACAAGATCTAAACAGTCACATCACATTTGAATACATACCACACGCCATGTAACCAGGCCATTATGCTACAACTAACTACGCTCATTCAAGAACACAAGGCAAGTCAAGGCAAGTTTATTTGTATAGCACAATTTGTACACAAGGCAATTCATAGTGCTTTACAGAGCACCCAGACTCCATTGACTTTTGGGCTGATTTTCGGGCAAAACTGTTCGGCTATCATATACTTTGTCACAGCTGTCTGAAACTTGTTGGGGTTGTTAAGACCAATGTGATGCACAATTCGGCTGCATAATTAATGAGGGGGCGGGGCAAAGCGCTCTATAGCGCCCCCTTGAATTTTTCTTTGGGACAGCCCCGCCACAGTTTTGAACACAGAGTTATGAAACTCAGCTGAGTTATGGGGCATCACAAGACCTACAAAAAAGTCTCTTGGAGCAATTTGTAAAATTAACAGGAAGTGAGATATTTAAGCATGAAAATCACCATTTTTTGTGTTTCGAACTGTTGAGAAGGGGGCGTATTTGAACGAACTCCTCCTAGGGCTTTCGTCCAATCCTTTTGAAACTTGGCACATGCGTTCATGAGGCTTTGACGATGAAAAGTTATCAAAATCATAACTTTTTGATGTACTATGTCAGAGGGGCGGGGCCACGAAATTCTACATTTTGCCATAAAATTTCAAAGTGCTATAACTTTGTGAAAAATTCTCCAATCTTCACCAAACTTTGAATATATAATAGCAGTCTGGCCTAAAATACATTTCCACAAAAATATTCTGTGATTTTCATAGCGCCTCCTAGTGACGACAAAAAAGACCACTTTTACGAGATGGCGTGCAGCTCGGACAATATTGATCATATCCACCTCAAACTTGGTGTGGATGTTGTCAAGGCCTTGGACTTGGGGCAAATTTGCTCTACAGCGCCCCCTTGAATTTTTCAGTGGAACAGCCCCACCACAGTTTTGCCCACAGACTCACGAAACTCAGCTGAATTGTAGAACAGGGCAGTACCTACAAAAAACTATCTTGGACCAATAAGCACAAAAAAGCTCTATAGCGCCCCATGGCGCATGTTGGGGGCGCTGCAATTAGAAAAAATGTTGTGTAAAATAAAGTAAAACTCAAAGTACATTGTCGCACATGTTGACTGTCGCCATGCTGCAATGTGTTCTCAAACAGCATAATGTAGACAGAATATGACATGTAATAGTAACTGTACATTATATCAGTGAAATAAAGTTGTACATTGTCGCACATGTTGACTGTAGCCATGCTGCAATGTGTTCTCAAACAGCATAATGTGGACAGAATATGACATGTAATAGTAACTGTACATTATATCAGTGAAATAAAGTTGTACATTGTCGCACATGACTCCTGAAGGCCAGATCTGAGTCTATGAGAGCTGTCTGAAACTTCTTGTGGTTATTAAGACAGATGTTATAAAGAACGATATTATGCACATTTCGACGTGCGCACATTTCGACGTGCGCGCATATGCGAGGGCCCGACCATCGCTGCTTGCAGCTTTAATTTTTTTTATTTTTATTATTCAGCCAAATGAATTGCCTTTTTCAAGGCTTTAACATCCCCAAAAACTCATGAAAATGTGCGTACCCCCCCAAAGTCGGGCGTAAAATTTCGTATTTTGGGGGTCTCGCGCACGAGCGTACAGAAATGGCTCTACGGCGCCACCTAGGTTTCGGTTGTCGGAGGAGCCCCCGGACACGGTTTCATCCACGCGGATGAGATTTGGAGGGTGTATGAAACATACCGAGACGCACCAAAAAGTCTCTTGGTGACCCGGGTTTCGGTAAAGGGTACGGCGGCCATTTTGGGTCAAAGTTCACGTTTTTGTGATTTTTTGGTCATTTCCAGGGGTCGTATTTGAACGAACTCCTCCTAGGGCTTTCGTCCGATCCTTTTGAAACTTGGCGTGTGTGTTCATGAGGCTTTGACGATGAAAAGTTATCAAAATCATAACTTTTGATGTACTATGTCAGAGGGGCGGGGCCACGAAATTCTCCATTTTGCCATAAAATTTCAAAGTGCTATAACTTTGTGAAAAATTCTCCAATCTTCACCAAACTTTGAATATATAATGGCAGTCTGGCCTAAAATACATTTCCACAAAAATATTCGGTGATTTTCATAGCGCCTCCTAGTGACGACAAAAAACACCACTTTTACGAGATGGCGTGCAGCTCGAACAATATCATCATATCCCCTCAAACTAGGTGTGGATGTTGTCAAGGCCTTGGACGTGACATCTGAGAAATAATTTCAACTTTTCATAAAGGGCGTGGCCGTGACGGCGCGTCAAAGTGGACGCTGCCTTTTTTTTCACCGAAAAACCAGACTCCTTTGACTTTTGGCTGATTTTCAGGCAAACTGTTCGGCTATCATATACTTTGTCACAGCTGTCTGAAACTTGTTGGGGTGTTAAGACCAATGTGATGCACAATTCGGCTGCATAATTAATGAGGGGGCGGGGCAAAGCGCTCTATAGCGCCCCTTGAATTTTTCTTTGGGACAGCCCCGCCACCAGTTTGAACACAGAGTTATGAACTCAGCTGAGTTATGGGGCATCACAAGACCTACAAAAGTCTCTTGGAGCAATTTGTAAAATTAACAGGAAGTGAGATATTTAAGCATGAAAATCACCATTTTTTGTGTTTCGAACTGTTGAGAAGGGGGCGTATTGAACGAACTCCTCCTAGGGCTTTCGTCCGATCCTTTTGAAACTTGGCACTGTGGTTCATGAGGC
>ML240572.1:0-13880 GCA_004119915.2 Collichthys lucidus | reverse complement strand
AATCGGGCTAACGGTTCAAAAGTTATATGCACAAATGTATCTAAAACTTTGACCCGTTGGTGGCGCTATACTGTGTTTACTGCCAACATGTAACTTGGTGACATTACACATACGACTGTCCTCATCAATGTGCCAAATTTCCAACTTTTACCATACTGTCCTATGGGCTGTTTTGCTAATTATAGCGCCCCCTAGAGACGAAATGACACCATATTTGTTTCCTGCACTTAGGACACAGCCTTGAAGCATGCCATGCAATTTGGTTTTGTTTCGCCAAAGTGTTCCTGAGATATGAGCTCACATCGAAATCGCCGTCGCCATTGATTTCGATTGGCTGTAGCATGCAAACAAAGTTGAAATTGAAAAATCCGTCAATAATTTTGTGCGTATTGGTCTGAATATACTCTGTGCCGATTTTCGTGAGAATCCGTCAAAATTTGTGACCTCTGAAATTTAGTTTCACTTTTGACATAATCCAATATGGCAGCCACAATCTTACGCAGACGTGAACATTTTGGATACGACCCTGAATTGTGACCTTCCAGAGTATTAGTAGACATGAAAATTTAACGCCATATCCAAACGCATCAAGACAAACAAGCAAAATGTAATTTTGTTAATTACAGCGCCACCTAGTGGACAAATACCACCAATTTTATTGGCACACTTTGGGGCGGGTCTCGCTGCAGGTGACCAAATTTGGTCTTCGGAAGTCAAAGCGTTGCCGAGATATGAGCAAACGCCCTGTTTGGCGGCGTTGCCGCCAACAGCGATTGGCTAACATGAAAGTTGGCATCAGCTGTCAATGGGGCCACCCACTGTATCTGTGGATATGACAATTTCATTTCAAATACAAACACTTCAGGAGATATGAGCAAAAACAATGTTTTGCTAATTATAGCGCCCCCTAGAGACGTTATGACACCATATTTGTTTCATGCACTTGGGACACAGCCCCGAAGCATGCCATGCAATTTGGTTTTGTTTCGCCAAAGCGTTCCTGAGATATGAGCTCACATCGAAATCGGCGCCTTCGCCGCTGATTTCGATTGGCTGTAGCACACAAACAACGTCGAAATTGAAAAATCTGACTAATAACTTTTGTGCGTATTGGCCTGAATATACTCTGTGCCGATTTTCGTGAGAATCCGGCAAAATTTGCGACCTCTGAAACTTTTTTTTCACTTTTGACATTTTCCAATATGGCGGAAAATCTATCATGGCGCATTATGACGTCATAGGGTGCATTGAACTCCCTATGATCCAAGGATTCCAACGGTACCTTGTTTTTGAAAATCGGGCTCACGGTTCATGAGTTACATGCACAAATGTACCTTGAACTTTGACCCGTTGGTGGCGCTATACTGTGTTTACTGCCAACATGTAACTTGGTGACATTACACATACGACTGTCCTCAATCAATGTGCCAAATGTCACAACTTTTTACCATACGGGTCTATGGGCTGTTTTGCTAATTATAGCGCCCCCTAGAGACGTAATGACACCAGATTTGTTTCCTGCACTTGGGACACAGCCTCGAAGCATGCCATACAATTTGGTTTTGTTTCGCCAAAGCGTTCCTGAGATATGGGCTGACATCGAAATCGGCGCCTTCGCCACTGATTTCGATTGGCTGTAGCTCGCAAACAAAGTCGAAATTGAAGAATCCGTCTAATGACTTTTGTGCGTATTGGTCTGAATATACTCTGTGCCGATTTTCGTGAGAATCCGTCAAAATTTGTGACCTCTGAAAATTTAGTTTCACTTTTGACATAATCCAATATGGCAGCCACAATCTTACGCAGACGTGAACATTTTGGATACGACCTGAATTGTGACCTTCCAGAGTATTAGTAGACATGAAAATTTAATGCCATATCCAAACGCATCAAGACAAACAAGCAAAAATGTAATTTTGTTAATTACAGCGCCACCTAGTGGACAAATACCACCAAATTTTATTGGCACACTTTGGGGCGGGTCTCGCTGCAGGTGACCAAATTTGGTCTTCGGAAGTCAAAGCGCTGCGAGATATGAGCAAACGCCCTGTTTGGCGGCGTTGCCGCCAACAGCGGTTGGCTAACATGAAAAGTTGGCATCAGCTGTCGATGGGGCCACCCACTGTATCTGTGGATATGACAATTTCATTCAAATACAAACACTTCAGGAGATATGAGCAAAAACAATGTTTTGCTAATTATAGCGCCCCCTAGAGACGTTATGACACCATATTTGTTTCATGCACTTGGGACACAGCCCCGAAGCATGCCATGCAATTTGGTTTTGTTTCGCCAAAGCGTTCCTGAGATATGAGCTCACATCGAAATCGGCGCCTTCGCCGCTGATTTCGATTGGCTGTAGCACACAAACAACGTCGAAATTGAAAAATCTGACTAATAACTTTTGTGCGTATTGGCCTGAATATACTCTGTGCCGATTTTCGTGAGAATCCGGCAAAATTTGCGACCTCTGAAACTTTTTTTTCACTTTTGACATTTTCCAATATGGCGGAAAATCTATCATGGCGCATTATGACGTCATAGGGTGCATTGAACTCCCTATGATCCAAGGATTCCAACGGTACCTTGTTTTTGAAAATCGGGCTCACGGTTCATGAGTTACATGCACAAATGTACCTTGAACTTTGACCCGTTGGTGGCGCTATACTGTGTTACTGCCAACATGTAACTTGGTGACATTACACATACGACTGTCCTTAACCAATGTGCCAAATTTCACAACTTTTACCATACGGTTCAATGGGCTGCCATAGACTCCAATGGCGGAAGAAGAAGAATAATAATAAGAAAACGTAGAAAAACAATAGGTCCCTGCAGCTATCGCTGCATGGGCCCTAATAATATAGCTGCAAGCAGCAATGACGGGCCCATGCAGATCAGGCGATCATGTAATGTAAAATAGTAATCATTAGCATACATGTACAACACTGTACAAACTGTACTGTACGACACTGTACAACACTGTACGACACTGTACTGCACTGTACAACACTGTACAACACTGTACAGCACTGTACTGCACTGTACAGCACTGTACTGCACTGTAAACACTGCACTGCACTGTACAACACTGTACAACACTGCACTGCACTGTACGACACTGCAACACTGTACAACACTGTACTGCACTGTACAACACTGTACTGCCTGTACACTGTACTGCACTGTACGACACTGTACACATGTATACACTGTACTGACTTACACTGCACTGTACTACACTGTACTGCACTGTGCACACTGTACAACACTGTACAGCACTGTACAACACTGTACTACACTGTACTGTACTACATGTGCATTGAACTCGCCATGATCCAAGGAATCCAACGATACCTTGGTTTTGAAAATCGGGCTCAAAAGTTACATGCACAAATGTACCTAAACTTTGACCCGTTGGTGGCGCTATACTGTGTTTACTGCCAACATGTAACTTGGTGACATACACATACGACTGTCCTCAATCAATGTGCCAATTTCACAACTTTTTACCATACGGGTCTATGGGCTGTTTTGCTAATATAGCGCCCCCTAGAGACGTAATGACACCAGATTTGTTTCCTGCACTTGGGACACAGCCTCGAAGCATGCCATACAATTTGGTTTTGTTTCGCCAAAGCGTTCCTGAGATATGGGCTGACATCGAAATCGGCGCCTTCGCCACTGATTTCGATTGGCTGTAGCTCGCAAACAAAGTCGAAATTGAAGAATCCGTCTAATGACTTTTGTGCGTATTGGTCTGAATATACTCTGTGCCGATTTTCGTGAGAATCCGTCAAATTTGCGGCCACTGAACAGTTAGTTTCACTTTTGACATAATCCAAGATGGCGCAAAACCTATCAGGGCATATTATGACGTCATAGGGTGCATTGAACTCGCTATGATCCAAGGAATCCAACGATACATTGGTTTTGAAAATCGGGCTAACGGTTCAAAAGTTATATGCACAAATGTATCTAAAACTTTGACCCGTTGGTGGCGCTATACTGTGTTTACTGCCAACATGTAACTTGGTGACATTACACATACGACTGTCCTCAATCAATGTGCCAAATTTCACAACTTTTTACCATACTGTCCTATGGGCTGTTTTGCTAATTATAGCGCCCCTAGAGACGAAATGACACCATTTGTTTCCTGCACTTAGGACACAGCCTGAAGCATGCCATGCAATTTGGTTTTGTTTCGCCAAAGTGTTCCTGAGATATGAGCTCACATCGAAATCGCCGCCTTCGCCATTGATTTCGATTGGCTGTAGCATGCAAACAAAGTTGAAATTGAAAAAATCCGTCAAATAACTTTTGTGCGTATTGGTCTGAATATACTCTGTGCCGATTTTCGTGAGAATCCGTCAAAATTTGTGACCTCTGAAATTTAGTTTCACTTTTGACATAATCCAATATGGCAGCCACAATCTTACGCAGACGTGAACATTTGGATACGACTGAATTGTGACCTTCCAGAGTATTAGTAGACATGAAAATTTAACGCCATATCCAAACGCATCAAGACAAACAAGCAAAATGTAATTTTGTTAATTACAGCGCCACCTATGGACAAATACCACCAAATTTTATTGGCACACTTTGGGCGGGTCTCGCTGCAGGTGACCAATTTGGTCTTCGGAAGTCAAAGCGCTGCCGAGATATGAGCAAACGCCCTGTTTGGCGGCGTTGCCGCCAACAGGATTGGCTAACATGAAAAGTTGGCATCAGCTGTCAATGGGGCCACCCACTGTATCTGTGGATATGACAATTTCATTTCAAATACAAACACTTCAGGAGATATGAGCAAAAACAATGTTTTGCTAATTATAGCGCCCCCTAGAGACGTTATGAACCATATTTGTTTCATGCACTTGGGACACAGCCCCGAAGCATGCCATGCAATTTGGTTTTGTTTCGCCAAAGCGTTCCTGAGATATGAGCTCACATCGAAATCGGCGCCTTCGCCGCTGATTTCGATTGGCTGTAGCACACAAACAACGTCGAAATTGAAAAATCTGACTAATAACTTTTGTGCGTATTGGCCTGAATATACTCTGTGCCGATTTTCGTGAGAATCCGGCAAAATTTGCGACCTCTGAACTTTTTTTTCACTTTTGACATTTTCCAATATGGCGGAGGAAAATCTATCATGGCGCATTATGACGTCATAGGGTGCATTGAACTCCTATGATCCAAGGATTCCAACGGTACCTTGTTTTTGAAAATCGGGCTCACGGTTCATGAGTTACATGCACAAATGTACCTTGAACTTTGACCCGTTGGTGGCGCTATACTGTGTTTACTGCCAACATGTAACTTGGTGACATTACACATACGACTGTCCTTAACCAATGTGCCAAATTTCACAACTTTTTACCATACGGTTCAATGGGCTGCCATAGACTCCAATGGCGGAAGAAAGAAAAAATAATAATAATAAAGAAAACGTAGAAACAATAGCCCTGCAGCTATGCGCATGGGCCTAATATAAGCTGCAAGCAGCAATGACGGGCCCATGCAGATCAGGCGATCATGTAATGTAATAATAGTAATCATTAGCATACATGTACAACACTGTACAGCACTGTACTGCACTGTACGACACTGCAACACTGTACAACACTGAACTGCACTGTATAACACTGTACTGCACTGTACAACACTGTACTACACTTTACTGCACTGTGAAACACTGTACAACACTGTGCTGTACGACACTGTACAACACTGTAACACTGTACTGCACTGTACACACTGTACACACTGTAACACTGTACTGCACTGTACGACACTGCAACACTGTACAACACTGTACTGCACTGTACAACACTGTACTGCACTGTACAACACTGTGTCTGCACTGTACGACACTGAACAACACTATACTACACTGTACTGCACTGTGCAACACTGTACAATACTGTACTGTACTGCACTGTACTACACTGTACTGCACTGTGCAACACTGTACAACACTGTACAGCACTGTACAACACTGTACTACACTGTACTGTACTACTTGTGCATTGAACTCGCCATGATCCAAGGAATCCAACGATACCTTGGTTTTGAAAATCGGGCTCAAAAGTACATGCACAAATGTACCTAAAACTTTGACCCGTTGGTGGCGCTATACTGTGTTTACTGCCAACATGTAACTGGTGACATTACACATACGACTGTCCTCAATCAATGTGCCAAATTTCACAACTTTTTACCATACGGGTCTATGGGCTGTTTTGCTAATTATAGCGCCCCCTAGAGACGTAATGACACCAGATTTGTTTCCTGCACTTGGGACACAGCCTCGAAGCATGCCATACAATTTGGTTTTGTTTCGCCAAAGCGTTCCTGAGATATGGGCTGACATCGAAATCGGCGCCTTCGCCACTGATTTCGATTGGCTGTAGCTCGCAAACAAAGTCGAAATTGAAGAATCCGTCTAATGACTTTTGTGCGTATTGGTCTGAATATACTCTGTGCCGATTTTCGTGAGAATCCGTCAAATTTGCGGCCACTGAACAGTTAGTTTCACTTTTGACATAATCCAAGATGGCGCAAAACCTATCAGGGCATATTATGACGTCATAGGGTGCATTGAACTCGCTATGATCCAAGGAATCCAACGATACATTGGTTTTGAAAATCGGGCTAACGGTTCAAAAGTTATATGCACAAATGTATCTAAAACTTTGACCCGTTGGTGGCGCTATACTGTGTTTACTGCCAACATGTAACTTGGTGACATTACACATACGACTGTCCTCAATCAATGTGCCAAATTTCACAACTTTTTACCATACTGTCCTATGGGCTGTTTTGCTAATTATAGCGCCCCCTAGAGACGAAATGACACCATATTTGTTTCCTGCACTTAGGACACAGCCTTGAAGCATGCCATGCAATTTGGTTTTGTTTCGCCAAAGTGTTCCTGAGATATGAGCTCACATCGAAATCGCCGCCTTCGCCATTGATTTCGATTGGCTGTAGCATGCAAACAAAGTTGAAATTGAAAAATCCGTCAAATAACTTTTGTGCGTATTGGTCTGATATACTCTGTGCCGATTTTCGTGAGAATCCGTCAAAATTTGTGACCTCTGAAATTTAGTTTCACTTTTGACATAATCCAATATGGCAGCCACAATCTTACGCAGACGTGAACATTTTGATACGACCTGAATTGTGACCTTCCAGAGTATTAGTAGACATGAAAATTTAACGCCATATCCAAACGCATCAAGAAACAAGCAAAAATGTAATTTTGTTAATTACAGCGCCACCTAGTGGACAAATACCACCAAATTTTATTGGCACACTTTGGGGCGGGTCTCGCTGCAGGTGACCAAATTTGGTCTTCGGAAGTCAAAGCGCTGCCGAGATATGAGCAAACGCCCTGTTTGGCGGCGTTGCCGCCAACAGCGATTGGCTAACATGAAAAGTTGGCATCAGCTGTCAATGGGGCCACCCACTGTATCTGTGGATATGACAATTTCATTTCAAATACAAACACTTCAGGAGATATGAGCAAAAACAATGTTTTGCTAATTATAGCGCCCCCTAGAGACGTTATGACACCATATTTGTTTCATGCACTTGGGACACAGCCCGAAGCATGCCATGCAATTTGGTTTTGTTTCGCCAAAGCGTTCCTGAGATATGAGCTCACATCGAAATCGGCGCCTTCGCCGCTGATTTCGATTGGCTGTAGCACACAAACAACGTCGAAATTGAAAAATCTGACTAATAACTTTTGTGCGTATTGGCCTGAATATACTCTGTGCCGATTTTCGTGAGAATCCGGCAAAATTTGCGACCTCTGAAACTTTTTTTTCACTTTTGACATTTTCCAATATGGCGGAAAATCTATCATGGCGCATTATGACGTCATAGGGTGCATTGAACTCCTATGATCCAAGGATTCCAACGGTACCTTGTTTTGAAAATCGGGCTCACGGTTCATGAGTTACATGCACAAATGTACCTTGAACTTTGACCCGTTGGTGGCGCTATACTGTGTTTACTGCCAACATGTAACTTGGTGACATTACACATACGACTGTCCTTAACCAATGTGCCAAATTTCACAACTTTTTACCATACGGTTCAATGGGCTGCCATAGACTCCAATGGCGGAAGAAGAGAATAAATAATAAATATAGCTGCAAGCAGCAATGACGGGCCCATGCAGATCAGGCGATCATGTAATGTAATAAAGTAATCATTAGCATACATGTAAACACTGTACAACACTGTACTGTAACACTGTACGACACTGTACTGCACTGTACAACACTGTACAACCTGTACAGCACTGTACACACTGTACACACTGTACTGCACTGTACGACACTGCAACACTGTACAACACTGTACTGCACTGTATAACACATACTGCACTGTCCAACACTGTACTACACTGTACTGCACTGTGCAACACTGTACTGTACTGCACTGCACTGTACTACACTGTACTACACTGTACTGCACTGTACGCACTGCAACACTGTACTACACTGTACTACACTGTACTACATTGTGCATTATGCAAGGAATCCAACGATACCTTGGTTTTGAAAATCGGGCTAACAGTTCAAAATACATGCACAAATGTACCTAAAACTTTGACCCGTTGGTGGCGCTATACTGTGTTTACTGCCAACATGTAACTTGGTGACATTACACATACGACTGTCCTCAATCAATGTGCCAAATGTCACAACTTTTTACCATACGGGTCTATGGGCTGTTTTGCTAATTATAGCGCCCCCTAGAGACGTAATGACACCAGATTTGTTTCCTGCACTTGGGACACAGCCTCGAAGCATGCCATACAATTTGGTTTTGTTTCGCCAAAGCGTTCCTGAGATATGGGCTGACATCGAAATCGGCGCCTTCGCCACTGATTTCGATTGGCTGTAGCTCGCAAACAAAGTCGAAATTGAAGAATCCGTCTAATGACTTTTGTGCGTATTGGTCTGAATATACTCTGTGCCGATTTTCGTGAGAATCCGTCAAATTTGCGGCCACTGAACAGTTAGTTTCACTTTTGACATAATCCAAGATGGCGCAAAACCTATCAGGGCATATTATGACGTCATAGGGTGCATTGAACTCGCTATGATCCAAGGAATCCAACGATACATTGGTTTTGAAAATCGGGCTAACGGTTCAAAAGTTATATGCACAAATGTATCTAAAACTTTGACCCGTTGGTGGCGCTATACTGTGTTTACTGCCAACATGTAACTTGGTGACATTACACATACGACTGTCCTCAATCAATGTGCCAATTTCACAACTTTTTACCATACTGTCCTATGGGCTGTTTTGCTAATTATAGCGCCCCCTAGAGACGAAATGACACCATATTTGTTTCCTGCACTTAGGACACAGCCTTGAAGCATGCCATGCAATTTGGTTTTGTTTCGCCAAAGTGTTCCTGAGATATGAGCTCACATCGAAATCGCCGCCTTCGCCATTGATTTCGATTGGCTGTAGCATGCAAACAAAGTTGAAATTGAAAAATCCGTCAAATAACTTTTGTGCGTATTGGTCTGAATATACTCTGTGCCGATTTTCGTGAGAATCCGTCAAAATTTGTGACCTCTGAAAATTTAGTTTCACTTTTGACATAATCCAATATGGCAGCCACAATCTTACGCAGACGTGAACATTTTGGATACGACCTGAATTGTGACCTTCCAGAGTATTAGTAGACATGAAAATTTAACGCCATATCCAAACGCATCAAGACAAACAAGCAAAAATGTAATTTTGTTAATTACAGCGCCACCTAGTGGACAAATACCACCAAATTTTATTGGCACACTTTGGGGCGGGTCTCGCTGCAGGTGACCAAATTTGGTCTTCGGAAGTCAAAGCGCTGCCGAGATATGAGCAAACGCCCTGTTTGGCGGCGTTGCCGCCAACAGCGATTGGCTAACATGAAAAGTTGGCATCAGCTGTCAATGGGGCCACCCACTGTATCTGTGGATATGACAATTTCATTTCAAATACAAACACTTCAGGAGATATGAGCAAAAACAATGTTTTGCTAATTATAGCGCCCCCTAGAGACGTTATGACACCATTTGTTTCATGCACTTGGGACACAGCCCCGAAGCATGCCATGCAATTTGGTTTTGTTTCGCCAAAGCGTTCCTGAGATATGAGCTCACATCGAAATCGGCGCCTTCGCCGCTGATTTCGATTGGCTGTAGCACACAAACAACGTCGAAATTGAAAAATCTGACTAATAACTTTTGTGCGTATTGGCCTGAATATACTCTGTGCCGATTTTCGTGAGAATCCGGCAAAATTTGCGACCTCTGAAACTTTTTTTCACTTTTGACATTTTCCAATATGGCGGAAAATCTATCATGGCGCATTATGACGTCATAGGGTGCATTGAACTCCCTATGATCCAAGGATTCCAACGGTACCTTGTTTTTGAAATCGGGCTCACGGTTCATGAGTTACATGCACAAATGTACCTTGAACTTTGACCCGTTGGTGGCGCTATACTGTGTTTACTGCCAACATGTAACTTGGTGACATTACACATACGACTGTCCTTAACCAATGTGCCAAATTTCACAAC
The DNA here is from genome assembly GCA_004119915.2 of Collichthys lucidus. Taxonomy (NCBI): domain Eukaryota; kingdom Metazoa; phylum Chordata; class Actinopteri; family Sciaenidae; genus Collichthys; species Collichthys lucidus. The sequence continues at coordinate 3,271 of ML240572.1, read as the reverse complement.
TTTTTACCATACGGTTCAATGGGCTGCCATAGACTCCAATGGCGGAAAGAAAGAAGAATAATAATAATTAATAATAAGAAAACGTAGAAAAACAATAGGTCCCTGCAGCTATCGCTGCATGGGCCCTAAATATAGCTGCAAGCAGCAATGACGGGCCCATGCAGATCAGGCGATCATGTAATGTAATAATAGTAATCATTAGCATACATGTACAACACTGTACAACACTGAACTGCACTGTATAACACTGTACTGCACTGTACAACACTGTACTACACTTTACTGCACTGTGAAACACTGTACAACACTGCTGTACGACACTGTACAACACTGTACGACACTGTACTGCACTGTACAACACTGTACAGCACTGTAACACTGTACTGCACTGTACGACACTGCAACACTGTACAACACTGTACTGCACTGTACAACACTGTACTGCACTGTACAACACTGTACTGCACTGTACGACACTGAACAACACTATACTACACTGTACTGCACTGTACTACACTGTACTGCACTGTGCAACACTGTACAACACTGTACAGCACTGTACAACACTGTACTACACTGTACTGTACTACATTGTGCATTGAACTCGCCATGATCCAAGGAATCCAACGATACCTTGGTTTTGAAAATCGGGCTCAAAAGTTACATGCACAAATGTACCTAAAACTTTGACCCGTTGGTGGCGCTATACTGTGTTTACTGCCAACATGTAACTTGGTGACATTACACATACGACTGTCCTCAATCAATGTGCCAAATTCACAACTTTTTACCATACGGGTCTATGGGCTGTTTTGCTAATTATAGCGCCCCCTAGAGACGTAATGACACCAGATTTGTTTCCTGCACTTGGGACACAGCCTCGAAGCATGCCATACAATTTGGTTTTGTTTCGCCAAAGCGTTCCTGAGATATGGGCTGACATCGAAATCGGCGCCTTCGCCACTGATTTCGATTGGCTGTAGCTCGCAAACAAAGTCGAAATTGAAGAATCCGTCTAATGACTTTTGTGCGTATTGGTCTGAATATACTCTGTGCCGATTTTCGTGAGAATCCGTCAAATTTGCGGCCACTGAACAGTTAGTTTCACTTTTGACATAATCCAAGATGGCGCAAAACCTATCAGGGCATATTATGACGTCATAGGGTGCATTGAACTCGCTATGATCCAAGGAATCCAACGATACATTGGTTTTGAAAATCGGGCTAACGGTTCAAAAGTTATATGCACAAATGTATCTAAAACTTTGACCCGTTGGTGGCGCTATACTGTGTTTACTGCCAACATGTAACTTGGTGACATTACACATACGACTGTCCTCAATCAATGTGCCAAATTTCACAACTTTTTACCATACTGTCCTATGGGCTGTTTTGCTAATTATAGCGCCCCCTAGAGACGAAATGACACCATATTTGTTTCCTGCACTTAGGACACAGCCTTGAAGCATGCCATGCAATTTGGTTTTGTTTCGCCAAAGTGTTCCTGAGATATGAGCTCACATCGAAATCGCCGCCTTCGCCATTGATTTCGATTGGCTGTAGCATGCAAACAAAGTTGAAATTGAAAAATCCGTCAAATAACTTTTGTGCGTATTGGTCTGAATATACTCTGTGCCGATTTTCGTGAGAATCCGTCAAAATTTGTGACCTCTGAAAATTTAGTTTCACTTTTGACATAATCCAATATGGCAGCCACAATCTTACGCAGACGTGAACATTTTGGATACGACCTGAATTGTGACCTTCCAGAGTATTAGTAGACATGAAAATTTAACGCCATATCCAAACGCATCAAGACAAACAAGCAAAAATGTAATTTTGTTAATTACAGCGCCACCTAGTGGACAAATACCACCAAATTTTATTGGCACACTTTGGGGCGGGTCTCGCTGCAGGTGACCAAATTTGGTCTTCGGAAGTCAAAGCGCTGCCGAGATATGAGCAAACGCCCTGTTTGGCGGCGTTGCCGCCAACAGCGATTGGCTAACATGAAAAGTTGGCATCAGCTGTCAATGGGGCCACCCACTGTATCTGTGGATATGACAATTTCATTTCAAATACAAACACTTCAGGAGATATGAGCAAAAACAATGTTTTGCTAATTATAGCGCCCCCTAGAGACGTTATGACACCATATTTGTTTCATGCACTTGGGACACAGCCCCGAAGCATGCCATGCAATTTGGTTTTGTTTCGCCAAAGCGTTCCTGAGATATGAGCTCACATCGAAATCGGCGCCTTCGCCGCTGATTTCGATTGGCTGTAGCACACAAACAACGTCGAAATTGAAAAATCTGACTAATAACTTTTGTGCGTATTGGCCTGAATATACTCTGTGCCGATTTTCGTGAGAATCCGGCAAAATTTGCGACCTCTGAAACTTTTTTTTCACTTTTGACATTTTCCAATATGGCGGAAAATCTATCATGGCGCATTATGACGTCATAGGGTGCATTGAACTCCCTATGATCCAAGGATTCCAACGGTACCTTGTTTTTGAAAATCGGGCTCACGGTTCATGAGTTACATGCACAAATGTACCTTGAACTTTGACCCGTTGGTGGCGCTATACTGTGTTTACTGCCAACATGTAACTTGGTGACATTACACATACGACTGTCCTTAACCAATGTGCCAAATTTCACAACTTTTTACCATACGGTTCAATGGGCTGCCATAGACTCCAATGGCAGAAGAAAGAAGAATAATATAATAAATATAGCTGCAAGCAGCAATGACGGGCCCATGCAGATCAGGCGATCATGTAATGTAATAAAAGTAATCATTAGCATACATGTACAACACTGTACAACACTGTACTGTACGACACTGTACGACACTGTACTGCACTGTACACTGTACACTGTACACTGTACACACTGTACCCTGTACTGCACTGTACGACACTGCAACACTGTACAACACTGTACTGCACTGTATAACACTATACTGCACTGTCCAACACTGTACTACACTGTACTGCACTGTGCAACACTGTACTGTACTGCACTGCACTGTACTACACTGTACTACACTGTACTGCACTGTACTGCACTGTGCAACACTGTACTACACTGTACTACACTGTACTACATTGTGCATTATGCAAGGAATCCAACGATACCTTGGTTTTGAAAATCGGGCTAACAGTTCAAAAGTTACATGCACAAATGTACCTAAAACTTTGACCCGTTGGTGGCGCTATACTGTGTTTACTGCCAACATGTAACTTGGTGACATTACACATACG
>ML240571.1:0-51545 GCA_004119915.2 Collichthys lucidus | reverse complement strand
GAGTCTTTTCCCTCCTGACATCCACATTGAAAAGGGAACTGAATTTTATGCAAGTGACTATAATGAGAGCATGAAGGTAGCAACTGCTTCACTTAACACACTACTGTTGCCACTAATGCTGTCACTGTCAAAGGAACAAAGTACAAAAAAGAAATGTATGTTGTTCTAGGACGAAATGACGAGGGCATCCAAATGGGTGAGATTAAGTTGATTTTGATCCACTGTAGCGATTTTGTCTACTTTGTTGTGGAGAAGCAGCTGGCTGTGGAGCTTATTGATTTGGGTATTCACAGTCTAACAGATGAAGTCCATGAGTCAAACTACACATGTGTTAAGCAAGAAGACCTCCTTGATTACTATCTATTAATGGGCTATAAGCTGAATGGTACACCAGTTATAATATTTCATCTCTCTCTCCCAGTCATATACTGAAATGTCGGCTCTGATGGAGGACATAAGAGAAGCTTTGTTGGCGGTATTACCCAGCCTACCAGAGGATGAAGTCCAGTTACTGCTGAACAAGTTGGCAAGCATTGGCGTGGAGTCCAAATCCGATCTGCAGTTCATTAAAGAGGAGGATCTCCCGGCCAACATCACGCCTATCCAGTGCCGGAGGCTTCTCAATGCCTGGCAAACTCAAGGTATGTGTTAGATAATGTTTGTAAACCACATAAAAATGAAAAGCTAATTTCATTACGTTGATGTGTATTTAGTGTGATATACTGTACATGTTCTTATGTATAATTCATGTTTGAATTTTGGTTTTTGTAGTTATTGTGCAGCACTATCACAATAGAATGTTTTTTTTTTTCTTATAGATCAAACGTCATATGTTTTTTTTGTCTTACAGGTCTTCTCAACAGCAGCTGACGTTGAGAGAACAAAGCCACTTCCTGAGTCTCCAAGACTTATCGTCTTAGGTAGTGTATTTTTTTAGTCTGTTGCAAAAATAGAGACTATATGAATGAGACATTTGTTCAACTTATGGAACCTATATAATAAACCATATTGTTTATTTGTGTGTAGGTGATGTTCTCACGGCAACAAACTGGATGCTGAGCATTGAGGGCCTGTGACTGTGGGTCCACACCAGAACATTGTGCCTGGAATGGCAGCGCTTTTCTCGTGCTATTACGTCTTTAATCTGGTGTACCAAGAGGAGGCGTCGAGCACACTGGAATTCATCCAAAGGTATGTGCTTGAAGGGGTTGCAAGTGGATTCTTTTTGTTACATTTTCCATTATGAATAACATGTAATGTTATTTTTATTCCACTCCCTGCATGTCCATTGTATTGCATTGCAATGTCATTTTCTGTTTCAACTTGCATGGACAGCACATCTGCAATTAATGCTATTTTTTGTTTTTTTTTGCAGTTTTGCATATTTAGAAATATGATAAGCTCATCTCCACAACTTGATGGGGCCTGCTGTTTCTGCAAACAACGTATTTCATTAAGTGTCTTTTTCTCGGATTTTGTGATTTCAGATGCTTCATTGGGATCAACCCAACCTCTGGCACAAAGACGACAAAGTGGATCAGTCCAAGAAGTGGGAAGGTGCATGAGAAGAGGAACAACAGTGTCAGCCTTCATGTCTCTGCACTTCTCAAAAGAATAATGGACTTTGAATGGCTTTGATCCTGTTGCAAAAGAAAGGGCAATGGCACACTGTATTTCATTAACAAAAGGTGGTTCCAAAATAAGGTTAGTTTTTGCATGTTAAACTACATGGAGTGCCATATACATGTTTGACTTTGTTGCTACAAATTTGAGTTATACTGAGTGGCTATGTTGCACTAGTCTTGTGCAGTCTGTTTTATGTTTATGCCTTCTATGCCTATTGTTTAAAATATGGCAATGGAATTTAAAGGAAAGTTCAAGTTTTATATTTCATACACTGGTATGCAATACACTGCATTGAACATAATTGTAATACACTGCATTGAGTCCTAATAAATGTTTTTTGCAGCACTGACTTGTTTTATTTAACAGCTGAAGATAATCTAATGTAGTGTTGATACATTTTGGATTATCAGCAATCAGTGTGCTTAATTTGCTAAATGTGCCAAACAAACAAAGATTAACTGTAAAACTATTCTACAATGAATTACTGAATTAAGAATAAGTAACAGCTATTTACTGGAAACATTAGTTGCCAGGTAATTCATGTAATTTGAATGTAATACAAGATAATGTTGTAAACTAAAATACAATTAATGGTTGTTTCTCATATAAAACAACAATAAATTGCTGTAATTTATATACACCAAAAAACTGTAAAAAAAATCCATTAATATACTGTAAATAGTTTTACAGTAATTAACAACACTTTTACAGCACTTTATTGGCAACTTTTTTTGCCTGGTATTTACTGTAAATTTGTTACAGTGTAGTAGAAGCTAGACTAAGGGCAGAAGTGAGCATTTGTGAGCAGCAGTATGGTTTCATGCCAAAAAAAAGACTACCACAGATGCAGTATTTGCTTTGATGGTGTTGATAGAGAAGTACAAAGAAGGTCAGCTGCACTGTGTCTTTGTAGATCTGGAGAAAGCTTGTGACAGGGTGCCCAGAGGGGAACTGTGGTATTGTATGAGGAAGTCTGGAGTGACAGAGAAGTATGTTAGAGCGGTGGTGAGGTGTGTTGTAGGTGTGACAGAGGAGTTCAAGGTGGAGGTGGGACTGCATCAGGGATCGGCTCTGAGCCCCTTCTTGTTCGCTATGGTGATGGACAGGCTGACAGATGAGGTTAGACAGGAATCTCCATGGACTATGATGTTTGCAGATGACATTGTGATCTGTAGTAAGAGCAGGGAACAGGTGGAGGAGAAGCTAGAGAGGTGGAGGTTCGCCCTGGAAAGGAGAGAAATGAAGTTTAGCCACAGCAAGACGGAGTACATGTGTGTGAATGAGAGGGACGCAAGTGGAAGAGTGAGGTTACAGGGAGAAGAGATAAAGAAGGTGGAGGATTTTAAGTATTTAGGGACAACAGTCCAGAACAATGGAGAGTGTGGAAAAGCGATGAAGAAGCGTGTGCAGACAGGTTGGAACGCGTGGAGAAAAGTGTCAGGTGTGATGTGTGATAGAACAGTTTCAGCTAAAATGAAAGGAAAGGTGTACAAAACTGTGGTGAGAGAGGTTCTCTTTGGGAGTGACCAAGATGGATAGGATCAGGAATGAGTACAATCAGAGGGAGAGCACACACACACATATATATGGACTTGCTCTCAGATATTTCTGGTAGTAACTGCCAGCCTCAAGTAAGACAGGTCTAAATGACCTTTTATTGTTATTAAGAACTAAGTTTTCACCTAATGTGTCTGATGGTGAAGCAAAACTATATTTGCCCTAATATTCTTTTAACTTAACATGTTTCTGAGGTAAAAACTAGTATAAACATATTTCTGGTTAAGGTCTTGTGAGGAGTTTACCAACTTACTCGACACCTGTGAGAGACCAGAACAAATGAGAGTCAGACACGAGAGCTTTACTTTGTACAAAGGGCACCCTGCCACTGCAACATCTAAGCTACAGATAGCAGAGAGGCGCAGAGCAGTTCCTTGTTCCTTTATTTATAGAAGTTTACATGACATGTGACTGGACAGGGGCAGTCCCTGTTCCAGTAAAATAAAACATTTGATTCATCATGAGTACAGTGTAGTAAGATGAGTACAGTGTAGTAAGACTACTGATGCTGGGACATGTGACATACTTTTAGCCTTCTAACAGTCCCTCCTGTTGGCACATGTCCCTAATCATAAGCAAAATATACACAGTAATGCACTTGATAATACCAAGTATAGTGGTCGATCACGCATCAAACATAATAGATGAAAATAAAATCGTTGTGAAGCCTTCAACCCATGTACTGTGCGTACAGTAGAGGGTCACCACCATGGAGAGGTTGCTAGCACATACGATGCATGGTGGCATGGATTCCCCTCCTGGAAAGTATAAGGAACAAACATACTTATCAGCGAAAATAATGATTAGTTATGCACATGTAGTATAAACTATAAAATGTTAAAATATAATCACATGAAAAGAAAAAGGGAAACACTCTAATGAGAAACATTTTAGTGCATTATTTACAGTTGTGTAACGTTTCATCAACTTGCATTATTAGTCAGTAACATCTTCTTTCGATTTTCTGTTATAACGTCATTCATAGTTGATGCTAAACATTTCACACAGAGTCTTCTGCCTCGCTGTCTAAGTCCGTTGACTAGTCTACACCTCCAGGTGTGTCTGAGTCATCGTGAGGCAATGGGTTATTGTAATCTTCATTATTCACCTGTAATAGTGGCATTCTCTGCTGCACAGTGCCCCTATCCTCTATGGCTGTAGTAATTACTCTATTTAACAGTGAACGAATACATGGTATGCAACAACATCCACACAGAGTTAACAGAGCAGCGAATACCGCAATAGAAAGAAACACTGAGGACACCAGGCCCTTATAACGTCCAAACATATCCATCCATTTATCCCACATTGTGGTATCTACTCCTGAGTGATCTTTCATTTTCTTATTCAGTGTTCGCAATCCATCCATGGCTAAGGTCAAGCTACCATCCATTGCAGTATTATTTGGAATGAATGTACAACAAGTATCTCCAAATATTGAGCAAACACCTCCTTTTTCTGCTAAAAGCATGTCTACCGCTATTCTATTCTGGAAGGCCATGAGTGAGGTCGCTTTCAATTGTTGGTGCACAGCTTCGAAACCTTTGTGTGTCAAATTGCCTAACCTCTGCACGTTGTAATGTATATAATTTATTCGATCCACGTTTTTATTTATAGTGCACCACCAACAGAATGATGACTCAAAACCTGCTGCTACTTGGTCCACCAGTTTATATTCATCTGGAACACCGCAAGGTACACCTATAGCATCAATATAGGTTGGATCATGCTCAGACAGGCCCATAACGGTCCGTCTACGTCTATTCACAGTCTCCTGTGAAACTGGCTTGGGCATATTCACTTCTACCAACAACTGGTCTGCTGACATAGGAAAAATTTGCACTGGTAGGATGAGAGAAACCACTGCACAGAGACCTGAAATGCTAGTAGATGTAAACATGTCGTATATCATGGCTCCTCCACACCACCACCATATGTCAGCTCGGGTGACTGCTCTGAAACTGGTTGGGGCGGTTATATTCACTGAGCATTAAGTCCATGGGACAGATCCCATCTTTTTCTCCGTTCCACCGTACTTAATGCATGTGAAGTTATTTTTGGCTACTGTTTTATCGAAGATAGGTTTAGCTTTAGTGGTGTGCACTCGGGGATAAACTCTATCCAAGCATGCACAGCTGTTGGTCGGGTTACTATTATTCATTACGTCAATGGTGCAGTTTATTGACAGGGATGCTGGTACAACCTTTAATAGGGGTCTGGGACCCAAACATACTATACAACTGCGGTTAAGTGGTTGGGCTGCTTGCTCTGCCATTAACAACCAGTTGTTAGTTTCTCCAGAGACTCCAGTGGTGCCTCTGTACCAGTCATCCGCGTTTTTTGGTTTGGAAGAGATTGTGATTTAAATGCGTATTTTATATTTTACCTTTTTAATCACGTAGCGTAGCCTATTCACCCACCATCTCTTGTTGAACGTTACAATAAGAGAATTACGCGGATTATATTACTGTAACAGTCACCACATAATTTTAGTTTAAAATCATAATATGAGATGCAGCAAAAGCGCAACAGCCGGGATGCGAACCGGCGTCCCATGGTTCAAAATGCAAAGGAAGGCAGTGTGCTTAGCCACTCAACTACCATAACACAAGTATGCTTTCATATGTATTTATAATATACAAAAGAGATAATGATATAAAATTAAAGCTGCAAGCAGCGATGGTCGGGCCCTCGCATATGTGCGCACGTCGAAATGTGCGCACGTTGAAATGTGCATAATATCGTTCTTTATAACATCGGTCTTAATAACCACAAGAAGTTTCAGACAGCTCTCATAGACTCAGATCTGGCCTTCAGGAGTCATGTGCGACAATGTACAACTTTATTTCACTGATATAATGTACAGTTACTATTACATGTCATATTCTGTCCACATTATGCTGTTTGAGAACACATTGCAGCATGGCTACAGTCAACATGTGCGACAATGTACAACTTTATTTCACTGATATAATGTACAGTTACTATTACATGTCATATTCTGTCTACATTATGCTGTTTGAGAACACATTGCAGCATGACGACAGTCAACATGTGCGACAATGTACTTTGAGTTTTGCTTTATTTTACACATTTTTTCCAATTGCAGCGCCCCCAACAGGCGCCATGGGGCGCTATAGAGCTTTTTTGTCCAGCCGCCTCATTACATACTGCAGTCTTGTTTTGGTACTGCTTTCAGTTTTGCTTTATTTAACACAACATTTTTTTCTAATTGCAGCGCCCCCAACATGCGCCATGGGGCGCTATAGAGCTTTTTTGTGCTTATTGGTCCAAGATAGTTTTTTGTAGGTACTGCCCTGTTCTACAATTCAGCTGAGTTTCGTGAGTCTGTGGGCAAAACTGTGGTGGGGCTGTTCCACTGAAAAATTCAAGGGGGCGCTATAGAGCAAATTTGCCCCAAGTCCAAGGCCTTGACAACACCCACACCAAGTTTGAGGTGGATATGATCAATATTGTCCGAGCTGCACGCCATCTCGTAAAAGTGGTATTTTTTGTCTCCACTAGGAGGCGCTATGCAAATCACCGAATATTTTTGTGGAAATGTATTTTAGGCCAGACTGCTATTATATATTCAAAGTTTGGTGAAGATTGGAGAATTTTTCACAAAGTTATAGCACTTTGAAATTTTATGGCAAAATGGAGAATTTCGTGGCCCCGCCCCTCTGACATAGTACATCAAGAAGTTATGATTTTGATAACTTTTCATCGTCAAAGCCTCATGAACACACACGCCAAGTTTCAAAAGGATCGGACGAAAGCCCTAGGAGGAGTTCGTTCAAATACGACCCCTGGAAATGACCAAAAAATCACAAAAACGTGAACTTTGACCCAAAATGGCCGCCGTACCCTTTACCGAAACCCGGGTCACCAAGAGACTTTTTGGTGCGTCTCGGTATGTTTCATACACCCTCCAAATCTCATCCGCGTGGATGAAACCGTGTCCGGGGGCTCCTCCGACAACCGAAACCTAGGTGGCGCCGTAGAGCCATTTCTGTACGCTCGTGCGCGAGACCCCCAAAATACGAAATTTTACGCCCGACTTTGGGGGGGTACGCACATTTTCATGAGTTTTTGGGGATGTTAAAGCCTTGAAAAAGGCAATTCATTTGGCTGAATAATAATAAAAATAAAAAAATAAAAAAAATAAAAATAAAAAAATAATAAACATTCGAAATACAATAGGGCTTCGCACGGTTTCCGTGCTCGGGCCCTAATTAGAAACAGTCTCATACGTGTCTAAACGACGATATCTTTTTTTAGGATTATTTAAGATTAATTATACATAAATAAACTGGCGTCTTGAATAGTATGGAAGAATTATCCTATCTTTATTCAAGAGCGCACATTTTCAGTTTGAGAGCATGATTTCTCCTTCTCGTGCTCAGATTTATTGTCCTCATGCTCACATTTTATGCTCACACTCAAAACTTATGTGCTCGCGCTCAAAACATGTCTTGTGTGCGCTCAGATCTAATGTGCTCGCGCTCAAAACATGTCTTGTGTGCGCTCAGATCTAATGTGCTCGCGCTCAAAACATGTCTTGTGTGCGCTCAGATCTAATGTGCTCGCGCTCAAAACATGTCTTGTGTGCGCTCAGATCTAATGTGCTCGCGCTCAAAACATGTCGTGCGCGCTCAGATTTTTTCTGCTCGCGCTCAAAACATGTCGTGCGCGCTCAAAACTTGTGCTCTGCGCTCTCAACTTTTTTCTGCTCTCGCACAAAACAGCACGTCCTCTCAGGTTGAGGTGTCTGCACAGACTGAAGGATGTCCCGCCCTGCGCTTAAATTAGTGTGTTTCACCAGCCAATAGGGAGACAGCTAGAGTCTTGGGTGTGTTCCTTCACGCTTTTTGAGCACTTCGCAGGGGCGGGTATATGGTCTGTTTGTAAAACTGCCTTTCTTAAAAATACACCAATTTACCATACTAGCCAGCTATTTGAATCGTCACCTATTTAAGACGCCAGTTTATTTATGTATAATTAATCTTAAAAAATCCTAAAAAGAGTTATCGTCGTTTAGACACCGTATGAGACTGTTTCTGATTTTATATCAGCGGGATGTTTTGTATATTATAAATACACATGAAAGCATACCTGTGTTATGGTAGTCAAGTGGCTAAGCAAGCTGCCCTCTGTTGCATTCTGAACCACGGGACGTCGGTTCGCATCCTGGCCCTTGCACTCTTGCTGCATGTCATATTATGATTTTAAATTAAAATTATGTGGTGACTGTTACCGTAATATATTCCGTGTAATTCTCTCTATTCTGTAACGTTCAACAAGAGATGGTGGGTGAATAGGCTACGCTACGTGATTAAAAAGGTATAATATAAAATACTATGATGATAATGACTTGAGGATAACATTGGTAGTCTATTTACGACGTACGATTCAGCGCTCAATGCGTCTACATATATATGTCTATGATTACTTCGGCGACGCCCTCTGACTAGGCATGATTAACCAATATTGATCCATATATAAGGCGCAGTGACGGCTTTTGAGAAAATTGAAGGCTTTTTAAAAACATTATCATAATAGCTGTGGATTATATTACCTGAAGTGCCTAATAATCATTTAAAGATATTAAACTGTGTGATTATGTTGAACTATTGCTTTTAAGAATGTTGTATAACCAACAGAGTGTTTTTGCAGTTTGTGTCTGGGTGCAAACCTGGGCCTGAGGTCTGTGTGTGTGAGCCCAATTAAAAACTGCTGCCGAGCGTCTGAATTCAGGCCAAGGTCAGGATGGCCTGAGAAAGGAGCACACACACACACACACCCGGGCGGAGGATGCGCCCAGCAGATAAACCTGTATGAAGATAATAACAAATATGTAACCGCTTGTGTGAAGTAATAAAACTAACTGGAGCCAGAGAGCGGCAGAACTCAGCAGGGCGTGGTGGTGTGCAGACCGCGGGGTCTGTAAGAACTGAAAGCTGGGTTCTCCCTCTTGCAACAGGTGAAACTGAAGTACTCGTCTTTGTCTTCTTTAAATTCAATATCTCTCTTCTCTACATCAGGTCTACAGAATTCGGGGTGGTTTGAATCACCACAACATAGCCAGTGATGGGAATAACGGCGTTGAAATAAACGGCGTTACTTTTTTCAGTAACGGGTAATCTAACGAGTTACTTCATCTATCGTTGTAACGCCGTTACCGGTACCAACACGCCGTTACCCCTCGCGTTACTGAACCAACCTACTCGTTTAGAATCTGGCACCTCACTCAACTCGCATACAGGAATGCCTTTTTTTCTCCCTTTGGTAAGGGCGGGATACGTAATGACGATTGGCTAAAGCAGAGATTTCATGTTGAGCCAACCAGAGACACCCGGTGGGCGGGTATACACACAAACCAACACACGGTCGTAGCGCGCGCACACACACACACACGCACACACACACAGCATGTCAGATGAGATGGCGAGTCCCGAGGCTGAGTCTAAGACAGCGTTTTCACGGTGGAAGTATAGGCAGTATTTTAACCTCGTCGAGGTAAAAGGTAAAAATGTACATGTTACATGCACACTGTGTCTAAGACCAAAGACTTTGTCCACGTCAAATGTAAGCAACTCGAATTTAATGAAGCATCTCTCGACTGCACACGCGTCTGTTAAGCTAGTGGCCACCGGCATGCCCCACGATAAAGGCAAGCTAGCTAACAAGGAAGGCTGGATTTTTCTGCTTCAACTTCTACCCCAAAACTTACCACACAGCAAGAACTCAATAAAATTATAGGGGGGTATGTGGTTGAAAACATGCTGCCATTGAAAGTTTGTTTTAATTTGCAGCATGTCAAGTGTAAAACATGTCATATTGTTTAACTGCTTACATTTGTAAGTAAAGAAAATGCTTAAAGTTCAGTTGTAATTGCGTTGAGGTGCAATACATTAAAACCTGTATGGGTATCTGTTGTTTGCTTTACTCCAAATTATTTGGCATTTTTTTACTTAAAAAAGTAACGCATTAGTTACTTTCCTGGGTAACTAGTTACTTTTATAGTGTAGTAACTCAGTTACTAACTCAGTTACTTTTTTGGGTAAGTAACTAGTAACTGTAACTAATTACTTTTTCAAAGTAATGTGCCCAACACTGTTTAAAACCCTGGGTTTGATGCTGGTCCGAGTGATAATAAATTGCCGTCCGAAATGTGGTTCGTTGATTGAGTGACGTCGGGCGGCTGTTCTCGAAATTGGTTAAAGGCAGGCCTATTGGGACAGAAGTGCATCCGGGTGCATACATCCTTCCCTATCCTATCCACACACAACCCTAGGGTGTAACAATGGGAGTGTTTAGTAAAGGGGGTGGGATGCTTTTGGTTAGGAGATTCTAGCAGGGGATGCTCGGTGAAATTAGTCCATAACTGGAGAGTAGAGGCCCCATTTATCCGGACCACTTTTACAACTAGCAGCCTCTTCTGCCAGAGTCGTGCTCCTGAGTCCCACCCATATGACGACCTAGGCCAGGATGAGAAACCAGTAAGAGGTTTAATTTCATGTGAGACTTTACCCCATCCCCCAGCTGTATTGTACCCCGTGGTATCTATGTACCACGTGTAGCCTAACCACTCTGTGGCCCAATAACCCCCTAATGGAACATAACCCAAGGGAAACGAGAGTAGCGTTTCCTGTGTGTGTGGCCCATAACAAAAATACATTTCCTTGGTTGTCGCTTGGGGTTTGTCACATGGGTTTTGTACTTCTTTCATTTTATCTTTAGCACCTCTTGGCTGGTAATATCCCACTCTACGCTTTATTCGGCTATGGGTGTTGTGACTATTGTTAGTTTGTGATGTTGACTCCGGAACCAGGAACCATATTGAGGTCACAATAAGCAAGGATACAATGCTGAGCCACACTAGGAGTCTCTGTTCTCCATACATGGTGAAGGCTAGATATAAATGGTCACGGGTCAGTTACCTGCAGGAACCACTAGGCTGGATCTAGCTCATTGGAGCTTTCCACGATGATTTCTTCACTAGCTCACAGTACCAGACTTTCGTCTGTGCCCCAGGACCCAGCAGGCTTCCCCCGTCTGGTGTCCCATAAGCTGTCCTGTGAGTACTCTAGACTGTTTCACTAGATGATCCCTTAACTGCCTCTGTGACCAGTTTACAATGTGACAAGTGTATCCAGGTAGCTCGTTCACTTATCTTTACTGCTGTTGGCGTGGTCAGAAGCACTTGGAATGGGCCGTCCCATCGCGGGCTGTTCCACCTGGCTCTATGTATTGTCTTTACCAACACCCAGTCTCCAATTCGAATCCTAGTATTAGGGGACGACATAGGAGTATCAGGCATTTGGTTCTGTGTTTGTACATCATCAGTTTTCAACAGTTTTCTCATATAATCTGCTAATGTGTGTTCTTCGTCAGATTTCACCAGATCAGAGTTAAAGTGTGGCATAGGAAAACTTTGGCCATGTACTATTTCAAACGGTGTTAGTCCTTTATTTCCTCTGGTAACTCTCATCCACATTTTAACTAGTGACACACAATCATTCCACGGTCTGCCAGTCTCTGCCATTGTTTTTCGCAATCTTGTTTTAATAGTTCTATTTGTTCTTTCTACTAAACCTGCACTCTGTGGGTGATATGCGCAGTGATTTTTTAATGTTATGCCTAGTGTTTCTCCTGCTTCAGCTATGACGTCATTCACAAAATGAAGACCATTATCTGATCTGATAATTCTTGGTATACCATAAGTTGGAAAATAGTGGTTACATAGTTTTGTTGCTACTGTTATCGCGTCGTTTCTTTTTGTTGGGTAAATTTCCACCCAATTAGAGTAGACATCAATTATGACTAATGCATATTTTCCTTCTTTAGAGTCGCTTAACTCTATGAAATCCATATGTATAGTGTGAAACGGATGTGGTGGGTGTGGGAACTGTCCTCTTTTTGGTCTACACTGTCCCTGTGAGTTGTTTTTTAAACATATCATACATTTAGATATGAACATTTTTGCTGAATTTTCAAAATTTATAGTATAATAGTTTCTGTTTACTAATGTTACCATCCCTCCTGTTGAGACATGGGTCTTCCCATGACTCACTAAACACGCCGCCTGGTGCAATGCTTTAGGTAGGATGGGTTTATTGTCAACATAGTAGATATCATTCACTAATGTTGCTCCTTTTTTATGCCAAGTTTTTTGTTCATTTACAGGTGCCTGTTTTTGATAGTCCTTCAGGATTTCGTCATCAATCTCTGTGACTTGTGATGCTAATACATTAACATCCGTCGTAGTTTTAGATAGGGCTGCTGCTTTAGCTGCTAGGTCTGCTAAGTTATTTCCTTTTGTTACTTCTGAGTTGTCATTTTGATGTGCACGACATTTACATAAGGAAAGCGATGTTGGTAGTTTAACAGCTTCTAGTAGCTCCATCATCTTGGCGCTATGTGTTAATGGTTTGCCGTTTGCTGAGGTCATGCCTCTCTTTGCCCATACACGGGCATAGTGGTGTACCGAGTCAAACACATACTGGCTATCTGTCCATATGCACACTGCTTTCCCTGCCATTAGCTTACATGCTCGTGTTACTGCATGTAGTTCTGCTGTTTGTGCAGAAAATGAGGGTGGCAGTGCACCAGATTCCAGTGTGCATATGGAAGATGTTATAGCATAGCCTACTTTATTTCGTCCGGTATTATCTTTGCTCGCAGAGCCATCTACAAAAACATGTGTTTGTTCTGGTTTTGGTGTGGTGTAAATGTCAACGCGAGGTTTTGTTTCCTCCTCCACCCTAGCTTTGCAATCATGCGGTTTTCCATCAGCAGCTGTGGCTAAGAGGCACGGGAGCGAAACCTTTGAATGTTGAGAGAACGATATGTGTTGTTGTGACATGAGTGTTGCTATTAATCCTAATAGTCTTGTGTTTGTCACAAATGGCAGTGGCGTTTGTAATAAGATAAGTGGTATATTACAGGTGGTCATTATTTGTAACGGGTGGGTGAGCACCACTTCTGCACTCTGTTCCACCGCCTCAGCAGCTGCCATTATTAGCTGTACACACGATGGTTGACCACTGGCTACTGGATCTAGTCTTTTAGAGTAGAATGCCAGAGGTTTGTGTCTGTCACCATGCTTCTGGGTCAGTGCTGCACTCATGAACCCTGAATTAGACGTGACCATTAAACAAAATGGGGCATCATAATCGGGCGTGTGTAGCATGGCTTGTGTTTGCAAAGCATCTTTTAATGCAGTAAATGCTTGCTCCTGCTCCGGTGTCCATTCTATTCGGTCTTTCATTGCCATTTGTTTTCCGTGTATTGCATTTTGTAGCGGCTGCACTAATGTTGCAA
Source organism: Collichthys lucidus (assembly GCA_004119915.2). NCBI lineage: Eukaryota > Metazoa > Chordata > Actinopteri > Sciaenidae > Collichthys > Collichthys lucidus. The sequence goes on along the minus strand of ML240571.1, from coordinate 38,036 downwards.
AACCTGAAATCCATGTTCTGCAGTAGTTACATAGTCCTAGAAAGGACATCATTTGTCTTTTTGTTTCAGGTCTTGGTGTTTGAGCTATGGCTAGCTGTCTTTTGTTATCTAGTCTTCGTCCTCCAGGGGTGAGCATATGACCTAGATACTTCACGCGCTGAGTACAAAGCTGTACTTTCCCCTGCGTCACTTTGTGGCCTTCACATTGCAAATGTTTCAGCACTGTTATTGTGTTACTCATGCAGGAGGCCTTGTCATGTCCAGTTACTAATATGTCATCAACATAAAGCAAATATTTACCATTATCTAGTGCTGGACATTTTTGCATTGAGTTTTCTAGTGCTTGTGAGTAGATTGTTGGACTATTAGTGAAGCCCTGTGGCAGTCTGGTATAAGTATAGGTTTTGTTTCCATACTTAAATGCAAATAGGCCTTGTGAGTCTTTATGTATGGGTATTGAGAAAAAGGCGTTTGATAAGTCTATAACCGAGAACCATTGTTCTTTCGCAGTTATATTACTGAGTAAAGTATGTGGATTTGCTACTTCAACTGTGTCGTGTTTTACCATGTCATTTACTTTTCTCAGGTCTTGTATCATTCTCCAACCTGATGTCGCTTTTCTTACAGGAAAAATTGGAGTTAAGCATTTAGGAGCGGTTGTTTCAACTGAAATCCCTGCTTTTAGCATGTCTGTTATCACAGGTTTAATGCCTTCTTCTGCTTTCTTTGATATGGGATATTGTCGCACTCGTGGATAATTTTGATGCCTTAACTCTATTTCCAACGGTGGGTAGTCTTTAACTAGGCCTACGTTGGTGGGTCCCTGTGACCACAGGCTTGTGGGGACCCCTTCTAGGAGTTTTTGGTCTTTTTCTGATAGGGTAAGTATGTAGCTGTCTTCTGGTCACTCTACATCGAGGTGGGTGGCTGGCGTCACTGTTGTATAAGAGTTAAGGAGGAACCGTCGTATACCAGTATGTCTACCTGTCTGCCACCCACCGGGGTCGGTTCCTGTGTACGTATCTTTGTTAGCTTGTTGCACGACGCGGCTCATTTCCTTCCAACTATATTTGTCACTTGTTGTCAACGATATGTGAGGGTTTTGGTTACGGTTAACCACTTGTTGTCTCGAGTTGAGTATGACGGACACACATGACTGTCCCGTTGGGGACACCAGCATGTGTTGCATACAAACATTTCCTTTAACAAGAAATTTGTGCACCATTTCATCATAGGGCGGATCGGGCCCTGGTTCTTGTTTATACCGTAGTGTACAGTGCAGTTCCTCTTTTGTCATAACTTTAAGTTTTCGTGTGTCTAGTTGCATGTCCTGAAGTTGAGTTTTTGCCATTATTATGAGCGACTCTGCCTCTGATTGATCAGTGAGATCTAAAGTCCAATAATAGTTTGGTTCTTTTACGCCTTGGACAACATGACAATGTTCTTCACTTAGTATTTCTGTTTTCATTTCTCCATCTGCGGTTGGATAGACGTAGTGCTGCCATTACGTCTCGGCCTAATAGGTTTACAGGGCAACTTGGGTCGATTAGAATCGGCTTTTTTGGTTTGATTTCCTGATTCTGCGTCTGTTATAACTACAGGTTTTGTAAATCTTAACGATGTAACATGTCCTGAGGCTGATTTTACCCAAACTGTCTTAGAGGATGTTTAACAGTTTGGAAATGGTTTTGTTAGCACAGTTGAGCAGGCGCCGGTGTCACACAGACAGTCATATTCTCGTCCATTAAAGCTTATTCTCCTAGTTGGAGCTGACTTATTTTGTTGTGATTTTAGCAGTACTTCTATATTTATGTGAACCTTGTCATCTTCGGAGGGCTCATTTTTTTCTGACAGCATGTCCGTATTTTTTGGTTGTCCTGTCTGTGTGTGCTCAACTTCAGTTTCACTGACTAGTCATGCGTCATCTCGTTGTGAATCATTGAATTTGCAATCTCTTGCCAGATGTCCTGGTCTATGACATTTATAGCAGTTGTTTTCGCGCATCTTTCTCCTTCTGGGTCTCACGATGGTTATCACGGTTCTGCTGATATCTTCCACCTCCTCTGCCCCTGCCTTTACCTTTATCTCTGTTTTGTCCTCCTCGTCTCCCCCCGTATGCTCTGCCCTGATAAGCAGCTGTAACTGTTCCTGCTGCTTCATCTACTGTGAAGGTCGCGCGCTTGTTTTTTTCCTTGATAACGCTGTCTGCGTGCATTGCCTGTTCTACTGCCTGAGCTACGGATCCAGTATTCTTGTGGACCCATTTTTAATTGCTGTTGGTAGGGGCTATTTACGTCGATATTGGGTTGAATGCCAGAGTTAGCCTGGAACACTACTTCCAGTCGGTACCTGTAGTCAGCAGGACTTTCGTCCTCCTTTTGTTGTGTTTCACCTATTTTTGAGTAGTCCACTCGTGGGGGCCACATCGCTCGTACACGGTCATATAGGGCATTCAGTGCTAGTTGTAAGTCGTTGTCACCGTTAGGTCTTGGGCCTCCGTTTGCGTCTGACCCGTTGAAGTCTCCTGATACTCTACACCAGTCATTTTTTAACACATCTCTCAGACAGTCGTATATTTCGTGTCCGTTCAGCATGTAGCTGTCACATACACCGCGCATTTCTCTGATAAACTCTTCAGCACTTCCACCTTGAGCGCTAGGACGCACTATATCAGAGGTGGCTTTTTTTCTGTCATGTGCACTCCACGGGCGATAGACCAGCATGGTGGGGTTCGGGTCCAACTGCCTTTCCTCACCCATGGCTTGCCCATAACGCGGGTTAGCCACCTGTACTAGTGGATACATATCTCTATGACCATGTTTGGATGTGCCATTTTCATTGTCACTGGCGTCATCACTACCATGGTCACTATTATTCAGACCTGGTCTGAATCTTTCTTCATGGTTAGTCAGCATCTTTACAGGATACACGCCTTTTTTAGCTGGTTTTGTGGAATATGGAGGAGGGTCATATTTTGTGCTGGTCGACCATGAATTGCGATGCTTCGCCTTCTTTTCCTCTTCCACGCATCTTTTCTTTTCCTCTAATTCATCTCTTCTTTGTTTAGTGAGTTGTTTTTTTCGTTCTCCTTCAGTTCTTAGTGAGTCAGCCTTGTGGATATGTGTGTGTGTGTCAAGGTGTGTGTGTGTGTGAGAGGCCGCAGCTGCACCTCCTCCCTCTTCCTCTTCTCTCACTCCTAAATTCTTTCTGCGACCTTGAGTCTCATCGTCTGATTTCACATCAACACGTTTTTTTTGTTGTGCCTTTTGCAGTTTTTTCTGCTCTCTTGTATTCCTTTCTCCATCTCTACGTTTACTTTCTTTTAACCACTCGTCACTTATTCGGTATTCTTTTATTTTCTTTTCTTTCTTTCTTCCCAAACATTTGTTAATGTCCACTTTTAGATCGACTTGCAACTTTAACAGTTCGCTCGTTTGAAACTTTCCCTCAAATCCATATTTCTTTTTCCATTTTAACACAACTTTCCCACTTCCTGGGAACTTGTGTTCCATCCACCTACTGTCCTCCGTATGCTCCACACTGTTTTTGTTCCCCATTACAACCCTTTTTCCCAGACGTACAACTTTATATTTTCGTACTAGTACCACACTTTTTAGGTATACATATATAACTATTCCTGTTTGTGGAAAAGTTTCTCACACATGAAGTGACAGGAGTGAAGTTCCTCTCCCAAGCTTCTACATCGACTAATACGATGCGGGGAAAGCTTACTCAAGTCACCGTGTGTACGTGGATTTTCCACAAATAAAATAACAACAGAGTAGAGAGGGAAATCCTAGTCCCTTTTAATCACTCTTACTCTTTCATTCACACTTTCTCATACACACTAAGGGTCCATACGTTCACCCTTCCTGAATCACTGACTGGATTCACGGGAGATTCAGTATCTCGATCTCTACCGATTTTGGCCAATTGACTTTCTGTTACGGTCAAAGTCTTAACACCAATCACTCCCTTTATGTGTCTGATACTCACCTCCGGACTCTCTGTAGTTCGGATGATTGAACAGGGATCCCCGGAGATCCGGTTCTAACCCTGGCCCGAATCCGAATTCACGGTCCGGGACTTATCAGTCACCTGGTGACTGGCCGTCGACGGTCTGCAGGTCGGAGAGCTCCTCGTCAGGTTCCCTGATCAACCATCCGGCTCGAAGGACCAAGAATTATGTGAGGAGTTTACCAACTTACTCGACACCTGTGAGAGACCAGAACAAATGAGAGTCAGACACGAGAGCTTTACTTTGTACAAAGGGCACCCTGCCACTGCAACATCTAAGCTACAGATAGCAGAGAGGCGCAGAGCAGTTCCTTGTTCCTTTATTTATAGAAGTTTACATGACATGTGACTGGACAGGGGCAGTCCCTGTTCCAGTAAAATAAAACATTTGATTCATCATGAGTACAGTGTAGTAAGATGAGTACAGTGTAGTAAGACTACTGATGCTGGGACATGTGACATTCTTTTAGCCTTCTAACAGGTCTCTAACACAGAATGAGAACTAAAAGTAAAATAAGTGGCCTAAACATATCTATAAAAGGAGCAGAATTCTAAATTATGTTTCTGCAGGCTGAAACTAAACAGATAGTGGAGTAAAATCCTGTTTGTGTTATTTTACATGCTTGTAAAATCTGTAAAAAAGAAAAACTTAATCCTGAAGTATGCTCTGTGTGTGGGCGTGCATACATGTTCCCTGTGAAACAGAAAAATAAGAAAAAAATAATCTTATCTCTAAATAATTCCCTTACAGTACAGATCTAAATATCAAACACAGCTCCCAATAAAATGACATAAAGATGAACAGTTCTAAACGTTGCCTAACCTGCCATCATTGTGTGGTGTTTGCTGCCATCTGCTGGGCAAAACCTGCAACAATCTCATTCTGAATCCCTAGATTCACTTCAATTCAATTTTATTTATATCGTGCCATATCATAACAAACGTTATCTAATGACACTTTTCATACAGAGCAGGTCTAGACTCTTTATAATCAGTTCCTGAAATCACATTTTAAACATCTTTGCCCAGTGAAGTGAATTATATGCAGTGCCTTGTATTTTCCAAATTGTAGGTTGTAGGATTTTTGTTGTTTGGAGATTTGCTTTTTTGTCCTTGTTTATGATACAGTCTGATAATATAAATATTTGTTCATGTTTTTTTCTAGGTATTCTCAAAGAAGTCACTGAGTCCAGCTCAGATGTTTGCTGTGGTGGTCAGGGTTAGGGTTAGGAGTGAGTGGTGTAGAGAAGACCGGCGACAGCCGGTCTTTATATGCACTGGCCAGACATGCGCTCCGCCCTCGGCCATCAGATGTGTCACCAGACCCTCCCCCTGTGGTTTTCAGACCTTACGAACCCGTAATCCTCATATCGCAAGGCCTGTTTGCCTTTGCGATTCAAAAAATTAACACTCACTGTGTTTTGCTTTATTTAGCTTTTTCTCATTGTTTAGGCTTTATTTTATTTATTTACTCTGCCTTGTTGCAACGGTTTCGGATCTACTTGTCCTTCATCAGGCTAGACAGAGTACATGGTTTCCTTTATTTAGGTTTAATCTTTTTTTTCCTTTTTTCAGGTTCTCAGGTAAGTATGTCTTTACTTTTTTCCTTTTTTCAGGCTTCAGGTAAGTGTATATGGTTTATTTTAAATGGGCACCCCCCTCTATTTTCCTTCCTTTTCATTTAAGTTTCTTTTATGGGCACCCCCCTCATTCTTCCTTCCATGTTTTAGGGTTAGGGTTAGGGTCAGAGGTCAGGGCCAGGCTTTCATACCGACAGCCTCGGGAGGAGACACAGACGGCGCTGGAAGGTTAGGAGTGAGTGGTGTAGAGAAGACCGGCAGCAGTCGGTCTTTATATGCACTGGCCAGACATGCGCTCCGCCCTCGGCCATCAGATGTGTCACCAGACCCCCCCCCTTTTTTAGGGTTAGGGTTAGGGTTAGGGTTAGGACATGGAGAGTGGATGATGTCTCTATGCACGGGCCATCCTGTTCTGGTTCAGGTGAGTTCTATTTTAGATTGAGACCTTTTGGAAAAATTGTGCCTAATTTTTTGATCCATTCTCTCTCAGCTCGGGTTCTCTGTGTATTGTCCCAATTTGGATCCCTCTGGAGGACTGTGGCTCGGACAGACGACCATCCATGGGAGACAAAATGGCTGACAAGGGGTGTGTGTGTCTCTCTCCGCGTACTGATGTTATATCTGTGTTGGGTGAAGCGCTGGAGGAGCGTGTTTTTGGTCTCCCCGACGTATTGCAGTCCGCAGGACACTCAATCAGGTAAACACAGTTTTTAGAATGGGGATTTCCCCGGGTCATAGTCTTAAAGACTGTTTTGTTTACATGGCTGCGTATCCAGGTAAGGTGTTTGAAAAATTGCCCCTGGCCTCTGGGCTTAGAGCTGGTCAGTGGTTTGATTTTAGCTTTGACCAGGTGGTCTTGGAGATTTTTATTTTTTCTAAAAGCTGCTATAATTTTGTATTTTTTCAGGTGTTCCAAATTAGTAATTTTGTTATTAAAATTGTCTTTTATTTTCCTGATTAATTGTATTGCAGGTCTGGAATACGTGGTGACGAAAGGGAGGAGCTCCCCCGTCTCTGTCGGCCGTGGCTCCAGGAAGGTTTTGAGGGCCTCCCTTCTAAAGGAGCGCGCGTAGCCCCTGGTGGCTAACGCTCTGAAGAGTGTTTTCGTGGCCATCATGAAATCGCTCTTGTGAGTGCAAATCCTGTGGAATCGTAATAATTGTGATTTTTAATAATCCTTTGTAGGTATGTTTTGGATGGTGGCTGGTTTTATGGAGCAGAGCATGGGTGTCTGTTTCTTTAAAAAAAACTTTGATGTCTAATTTGTTGTTTTGTTGAAAATTTGTCCCCTTGTAGGTGGTGGTATCCAGGAAGTCGACTGACGTGATGCTGGTGGTGGATTTCAGTTTGATGGACGGGTTATGATTATTCACGGTAAGTAAAAACTGTTCAAATTCCTCCATAGAATGGGACCAGACCCCCCAGATGTCATCCAAATACCTATAATAATGTGTGGGTTTCTGTTTGCAGGATGCCAGGGCAGATGTCTCCCACTCCGCCATAAAGATGTTTGCGTGTGCCGGTGCAAATTTCTTTCCCATGGCAGTGCCTTTAATTTGCAGATAGAAATTACTGTCGAATTCAAAATCATTTCTTCTGAGATTAATTTCTAATAACTGCAAAATTTCTTTGTCTGGCCTGTTCTTATCTGGATATTTAATAAAAATATTTTTAAAGCTTGAATGCCTTCGTCTATATCAATATTTGTATACAAACTGTCTATATCTAATGTAAACAGAATGCTTGGCTCTGGTTTTGGATGGATGAAAATAGTTTTCAAAATAATTAAAATCTGCTTTGATTAAATCTGTGACCTTCTGGTGGTAATCTTGATAAGGGAGGGCTCCATTCAGATTTGTGGGTGAAGGGGATGAGAGGCCTGACCTTTTTATTTTGACAATATACATTGAGTTTGATTCTCCTATGATATTGCTGTAGATCCCATCTGCTCTGCTCCAGCATGTTCCTCTGGCTCCCTCTGCTGGGGACGAAGGAGAGGCCTCTATTCAGCAGTGTGGGTTGGGGCTGAGTAAGTTTAAATTTTTGTGCTAAAACCATGACATTTTTCGACCCCTCCTGATCATGCAGGCTTACAAGGACATGAATTTTACATAACCCATCCAGTATTCAAACATGTGTTTGGCTGTGGTTTTGGTCCAGTGTATTTTGTCTTGTGTCGTAGCAAATCATTTGGATTGTATCTTTGGGATGCAACAGCAGTGTTTCTGGATCAGCCCATTCAAGTGTGCCAGGCAAGACTGCTCTTCCAGAGGTAAGGCATCTGAAAAATTAATTAAAGGGATCCAGACCTCAGCTGACGGGAATTTAGCCTCAGCAGCCTGCATTGTGGCTACACTCAAAAAAAGCAAACTGGGTGTCTGTTACCTTAACCTAAATCCAGTATGTAGCTTATATTATATAAAATCATGTTTAGAGTTGAACATTTCTAAATTATGTAGTTTTAACAAAAGATACAACAATTTAAATTTACTAGACTGATTTATGTTAACACAACATAATTCTAATGGATTAAGACTGCAAATCACTTCTGTTTACAACTCCGGAGCAGTAGGTGGCAGTAATGAGCAAATTCCTAATCAGTAATGCCCCTCTTTAATCATGGTCAAAGGTGTGTTTCTGGCGCGCGAAGAGGAGCAGACATTTTGAGATGAGACGGCACGTGTGGAAGAAGGTAAGCTTAATCCTTTATCTTCAATTGAAAAGAAGGTAATAAAAGTGCAGAATTGTTATCGACAGTTAGTTATTGCCGCCTTTTGCATTTTGAATGACTTTTTTTTTGTTCTGCGTGTTTTATTATAGTGCATATGTCCGACTGTCGCCATGTGCAAGCTTGGCAAACTAAGGTGAGCAGGTTGACGGCGTTGGCAGACTCATTTACAAAACCGCTCAAACCAATATGGGGATAATTTTGTCTCAAAAAGATTTGAATGCGTACAATATGATTTGAATGCGTACAATATGATTTGAATACATATGCATACATTTATAAATATCCAAATACAAAATACAAATGTAAAAATGTGACATACAAATAAATAAACGAATTTGTATAAATAAATGTGGATTTGTAAATATATTTTCGAGATTTGAAAATAAATGTCCTTGACTTTGTGTGTGGAGTCAGCATTTGTGGATCCATTTTTTGCTTTTGTGGATCCATTTTTTGCTTTTCTCGCGATGACTTAATTTTGAGACATTCCTACCGCTCACCCGATTCACAAATAAATGCCACCAGATTTGAATACAAATAGCGGTACACCCTTCACCGAATATCCAGCAGATGGCAGTGTTGTGCAACGGTGCAGACCAAGGTACTTTTTATTATTCTGTTTCTGGACATAATGGAGAGAAGCTGAAACCAGAAACGAGTGTTTTTTTTAAATATATTTACAAATCCACATTATTTTATCAAAAACGAAAATTCGGCTCAATTTCTCGTTTTCTGTTCCAATCACCAAAAACAAAATTTCCACTACCATATTCCGTTTTAGTGGTGGGCGGGGCTCGTACGCTTCTTTGCCCGGTACTCTTCAAAATAAAAGTTCTTCCGTTTGACAAAGTCATTTCTTTATTAAAGAGTGACCAAACGTCCTCTTTTGGCCGGACATTTTTACGTCCTGTCTGGGGCTCCTGAGGATTTTTTTCTTTATAGGTTCATGAAAAATGTCCGGTTTTCAATTGACTGACGCTTTGCACAGACTGTCCTGTGTGTGGACCTGCGACGTGCACACTGGCTCAATTCGTGGCATCGGCATCTAAATGCCACTACTAAATACCACTATCTGAGGCACATGCCGCTAACCTGTAGAGGCAGATGCGTTTTTTTCGTTTTTTATCAAAAACGAAAAAAACACTCGTTTCTGGTTTCAGCTTCTCTCCATTATGTCCAGAAACAGAATAATAAAAAGTACCTTGGTCTGCACCGTTGCACAACACTGCCATCTGCTGGATATTCGGTGAAGGGTGTACCGCTATTTGTATTCAAATCTGGTGGCATTTATTTGTGAATCGGGTGAGCGGTAGGAATGTCTCAAAATTAAGTCATCGCGAGAAAAGCAAAAAATGGATCCACAAAAGCAAAAAATGGATCCACAAATGCTGACTCCACACACAAAGTCAAGGACATTTATTTTCAAATCTCGAAAATATATTTACAAATCCACATTTATTTATACAAATTCGTTTATTTATTTGTATGTCACATTTTTACATTTGTATTTTGTATTTGGATATTTATAAATGTATGCATATGTATTCAAATCATATTGTACGCATTCAAATCATATTGTACGCATTCAAATCTTTTTGAGACAAAATTATCCCCATAAACCAAACGCAGTTTTTAAAACGTTTTAAAAATAATAACGGTAAAGTTAAAAATCCCCCAAGTAGCGTCTTGCTTTCGCCTGGAGTCCGACAAAAAGTCGACACTAACTCCACCTTTGGCGAGCAGCAAGTGTTTGTTTTTTTTCGGCCGCCGCCGTGGCAGGATTTCTCTGTTAACTCGACGTAAATCTCCTCGGGCTGGACCACTGCTCTGGTGCATCTAGGTTTCTGAGAGTGTAAACACAGCAGTTCGTTGCGCTACGGAGCTCTCCACAGTCTGGTGTTATTCACGTTATTGAGGAGGGAGAGGACGTGTGCTACCGTGAGTGTAAAAGTACTGTTGCACTGTTTGTGTGCATTAACGTTAGCTCGTAGCCTGGTGTAGCCACCACCAACCTCCAAGGCACACTTATCAGGTGTTTGTCGTGACATGCAGCTTTGCTATGGATTTTTACAGTATCTCTCGATCGCACCGCGGCACATTCACGCACTTGTAGTTTTCAGTCAAATCAGTCCCTCCACAAACACAAAGGCGCATATTTAATGTACTTGTCCACTGGAAATAATAGAACCAGTCATACATTGGATTAACTATTGTTTTAGCTCTCTAATATGATGTACGTTAAAGTTATTGTACTTCTCCCTCACCCTGTCTCTCTTTTTCTCTCAATTCGTCACAGAAATCTGCTAACTACCGGAGGGAGCTCAAGCGGCTTGGATGTCCAGGTTGAACTGAATTCCCTGACAAATAAACCTGCAGACAAATGCAGTCCTGCTTATGGTGTGAAGAAGCCCAGAAGAGCAGAAGTAAATTACTGCCCCACCTACCCATCTGGTGAATCTGCAGAGACACTTGAAAAAATAAGAGAGACCCTGCTTTTAGCAGTAAAGAAAAGAAACTATCAGGACACAGTGGCGGCCATGATGGAGAAGACCTTTGCACACAGAAGGTAAGAGGTTATTCGTGATGCACCCTTGATTGCTGATTTCAAAACCAAATGGCCGGCTCTCTTCTGTGTACGTGAGGTGGGTGAATAAATACAGAGCACTCATGATTTAGTGTAAGCCAAACAAGTAACTTGTAAGGTGGTTGAAGACTTGATGATGATGATGGTTCAATTAGTTGAACTCTGTAAGTCCCTTTGGATAAAAGCGTCTGCTAAATGTAATGTAATAGTTGGTCAATTCAATCAAATTCAGTGTTGTGTACCCTTTTTTTCCTTCTCTCATTTAAGCTAACTGCTGAATTCAAGGGGATTACAACCGTCAGTTTGCTGCCAAAGTTCCTCTCCCAACTGGATGTTCTATCTTCAAACCTGATGAAGGTGTTTTCCAAGAAAGGGGGCGGTCAAGGAAGAAAGATCAAGAGCATCATGATACCCATCACCCAGGTATGAGGATAAAAAAAAGAAACTGAACAGCCATAATATTTATGTCATGCTTGACATTTTAAGGAAAAATGTAAGAGGGATGAAGGTAAATAAAACTAGATGGAGAGGGGGTAATGTACTTGATTGAAGAATGATTTGATAAAATACGAACGTTGGGCACATTTGACAATGTCCACTGATATTACAATGGTAGTTACCGTTTACTGGGACTACATGAATAAGTGTCTTGCTTGGAAATAAAACCAAACCACCCAAGGATAATGTAAGTTCACATATCATAAAAATATCAATTAAGTTTTTAAATTAAAAAAAAAAGTTAATTTCAGTGTTTGTTCAATGTTTGAAATCTTTTCTACCTGTTTTTAAAATAGCTTTTTGTTGTCTCTTTTTTATTGTCCTACACACTCAGACCGATGCCATTGATGTCAGAAGAGAGTGCATCATCAAAGCCCTGTGTGTCTACTTAAATGAAGAGCCAGAGAACCTCGTGAAAGAATACATGGTGTGTAATTTTGTTTTTATTCTCCAGTCCCTATTCTGACATCTGTAAACAACCCAGTTACACACTTGACTCTCCTGTTGTCCTCTGGGGTGAAACTGACCCAATCTGTTTTGGCTGGTCCTTCCTTCTTCTCTTCCTCAAATCTTTCTGTCCCTCCATCCCTCCTGTCTCTAATTTTCTTCCTCCTGTCCCTCCCTCCCTCCCTCTCCTTCCTCTCTCCTTTCCTTGATTCTATTTCTCCTTTCCTCCATCCTTCTTTCCTTCCTTCCTTTCTTGACCCAATCAGTTCCCCTCCTCCACCTTTCGCTCTTTCTTCCTTCTTTCCATCCTTCCTTCCTCCCTTCTTGTTTGTTCCAGGACAAAAGGAGGGTTAAGAAAAGACAATGTAATACTAGAATCTTTCATATAAGATAAGTGACAGCTGCTTTACAGAAATTTGTGTTTAAAAAATGGGACTACTGTAACATTTTGACATGCATATCCTCTATTTCCCCCCTTTCTTCTGTGAAGAACACAGATGGTGAAAGCAGTGAAGCTGCGATGACGAAGACTACATTTGGAATCTTTGTCATTCGCAAAGAAGGTGCAGAGCCAAAAGAAGGACCGGAAGATGTAGGTATCATTCTGGAGGGTGTGCAAGTTCTGGATGAGCTTGGAAACGTACCACTTGCCGTGGGAATGTTGTTCGCACATGTATACGCGCTCAACCTCAGCTATCCACCAGAGCTGCGATACACCTTCGAAGCTTTGCAGAAGCTTATCATGGACACTGAAAAACTGAAAAACACTGAAAACACTACTTGCACGTTAGTCATCCTCATTAGAGTAAACTACTGTTCAGGTAGCAGTTACTCTATTTGAAGCCATTCAGGCATTTACCTTCAAATATGATAAGCTGTTGTTAATGTGTTTTGATACTTTAAACTGTTGATATTTGGAGGTTAGAGTAGAATAATGTTTAGAAGTGTTTCTTTAAACAAGGTAAGAAAAAAAAGTGTTGTCAAACAACAAAGTTTTCTTTTGAAACTTGAGATGATGCACAATGCTGTATTTAAATTTTTTTTTCTTTGCACACAGTTGCCAGGACCGTATTCTGCATATAGCTTTATAACCAGCTTTGATTTGTTTTTTGGTCATCAGAAAGCTCCAAATACCTAATACTGGTTTTTTAAGTGGTTTACATTCGAAATTTGTCTGTGAATAGGAATGTATGTTGCAGTGTGATTTCTCTAACTTGAGCCACTTCATGGCTACCTAGAATCCAGTCTTAACAAATTTTTATAGACTTGTTTGACTGATATAAATACATTATAGGTTGTTTCATATGAGATGTTAACTGGGGGCAAGCTTGACAGTGTACTCCAATTTCCTAACTCAGCAGTCACAATTTGTCCTTCCTTGTCCGTCTGTCTGTTGAAATTTCATGCTGCGTGTTTTGTATTTTCACAGCAACATGTTTTCAGCCAATTGCTTGAAATAAGTTTTGCCATTTCTGGTAAAGTGTTATTCCAACAAATCCAGTTTGCTTCGTGTTTTTCTTTTCCAAAACTTGACACCAGCTTGGGGAATATAGGTTGACATTTGTATAAATTGTGGAATATAAAAATACTGTTAAATTATTTATTTTATTAATAATTATGCTTATGGTTTTGTTGACTCAGCACAATGAATGTAACTGTATTTAAAATAATGGTTGCAACTACCCATTTAAATTAAGTAACTCGTAATTATATCATACTAGTTTAAATGGCCCAACAAAAATGTTAGTATGTAACATTTACCCTTGCAAATCTAGTTGGACATAATCCTAGTAATTAAGTCATAGTAACACAAATGCATCATGTTGATCCAACATATTTATATTTAGGTCACTCTACAAAATAGTTTCTGGCTAAATTAAAGCATTTTGTTTAGGTGGAAATTATTTCCATAATTTTATTACGTTCTGCGAATAAATAATTTTTTTGAGTGTAATAGCTGCTGGCTAAGTTTTGTTTTTGGTGTAGTGTTTTTGTCATTTATCCCGAATGACAAAATAATTTTTTCCACAGGGGTGGAGGTGGTACTTTTGTCAATCAGCGCCTTTGCATGTTCTAATGTGGCTCCTGGGTAGCTCTCGATTTGAACGTGTCGGCTTTGAAAGGGGGGCATTTTGGCCAAATTAGAGTCCCCTATGATAACCCACTGTTTCCGTATGCTAAGGCCCCAATCCTCCATTTTATTGTTTGTGTTTATGTGTCTTGTAGGTCTCCTGATAGTAGGATCTGGCGTGGTGGGCTGTGCTATGGCCCGTTTAGGCCGTAGTGAGAGCCTCATTTGTGTTGCTCTTCTAAGGCTTCTCATCTTTGCTGGAGTGGCCTGGGTGGGAGGGGTGATCTCAGGGCTTTTTGGAGGGGGATCCAGGCTCCCCTCAGATGAGAGACACGTGATGGAATCGGATATGTGGGCCACCGCCGGGTTTGACGGAGCGGCTGTCAGTGCGGACCCAGTCGCCAACGTGGAATCAGCCGGGTGAAGCGCTGGAGGAGCGTGTTTTTGGTCTCCCCGACGTATTGCAGTCCGCAGGTCTGACACTCAATCAGGTAAACACAGTTTTTAGAATGGGGATTTCCCCGGGTCATAGTCTTAAAGACTGTTTTGTTTACATGGCTGCGTATCCAGGTAAGGTGTTTGAAAAATTGCCCCTGGCCTCTGGGCTTAGAGCTGGTCAGTGGTTTGATTTTAGCTTTGACCAGGTGGTCTTGGAGATTTTTATTTTTTCTAAAAGCTGCTATAATTTTGTATTTTTTCAGGTGTTCGAAAATTAGTAATTTTGTTATTAAAATTGTCTTATTTTCCTGATTAATTGTATTGCAGGTCTGGAATACGTGGTGACGAAAGGGAGGAGCTCCCCCGTCTCTGTCGGCCGTGGCTCCAGGAAGGTTTTGAGGGCCTCCCTTCTAAAGGAGCGCGCGTAGCCCCTGGTGGCTAACGCTCTGAAGAGTGTTTTCGTGGCCATCATGAAATCGCTCTTGTGAGTGCAAATCCTGTGGAATCGTAATAATTGTGATTTTTAATAATCCTTTGTAGGTATGTTTTGGATGGTGGCTGGTTTTATGGAGCAGAGCATGGGTGTCTGTTTCTTTAAAAAAAACTTTGATGTCTAATTTGATGTTTCGTTGAAAATTTGTCCCCTTGTAGGTGGTGGTATCCAGGAAGTCGACTGACGTGATGCTGGTGGTGGATTTCAGTTTGATGGACGGGTTATGATTATTCACGGTAAGAAAAAACTGTTCAAATTCCTCCATAGAATGGGGCCAGACCCCCCAAATGTCATCCAAATACCTATAATAATGTGTGGGTTTCTGTTTGCAGGATGCCAGGGCAGATGTCTCCCACTCCGCCATAAAGATGTTTGCGTGTGCCGGTGCAAATTTCTTTCCCATGGCAGTGCCTTTTAATTTGCAGATAGAAATTACTGTCGAATTCAAAATCATTTCTTCTGAGATTAATTTCTAATAACTGCAAAATTTCTTTGTCTGGCCTGTTATCTGGATATTTAATAAAAATATTTTTTAAAGCTTGAATGCCTTCGTCTATATCAATATTTGTATACAAACTGTCTATATCTAATGTAAACAGAATGCTTGGCTCTGGTTTTGGATGGATGAAAATAGTTTTCAAAGTAATTAAAATCTGCTTTGATTAAATCTGTGACTTCTGGTGGTAATCTTGATAAGGGAGGGCTCCATTCAGATTTGTGGGTGAAGGGGATGAGAGGCCTGACCTTTTTATTTTGACAATATACATTGAGTTTGATTCTCCTATTATTTTGCTGTAGATCCCATCTGCTCTGCTCCACCATGTTCCTCTGGCTCCCTCTGCTGGGGACGAAGGAGAGGCCTCTATTCAGCAGTGTGGATTGGGGCTGAGTAAGTTTAAATTTTTGTGCTAAAACCATGACATTTTTCGACCCCTCCTGATCATGCAGGCTTACGGGGACATGAATTTTACATAACCCATCCAGTATTCAAACATGTGTTTGGCTGTGGTTTTGGTCCAGTGTATTTTGTCTTGTGTCGTAGCAAATAATTTGGATTGTAGCTTTGAGATGCAACAGCAGTGTTTCTGGATCAGCCCATTCAGGTGTGCCAGGCAAGACTGCTCTTCCAGAGGTAAGGCATCTGAAAAATATTAATTTTTTTCTCAATTGAGGTCGCTTTCAATTGTTGTGAGGTGTGTCCTCTGCGGCTACTGCAGAGGACACAGTGATCATCACCACACATCTGTGAAGACGAATTCAGGTCAAAATTTGTCAGTTACATTTAGATTGGTGACCACGTTTTAAACCAAAGCACCAATTATCTTTGTCACTACCCTGAGCATATTCTGTGATTTAGACCTTTGATCCGTCTTTGGACATTGAGATTTAAGTAAGCATACTTTCTTTAAACAGTGTGCCAGAAAACTGCACAACTTTAAGAACTTGTGTGCTACTCTAGCAGAGCGTCACCAGCTCCTTCAAGCATACTTAGGTGCTGGGAGTCTTTTCCCTCCTGACATCCACATTGAAAAGGGAACTGAATTTTATGCAAGTGACTATAATGAGTGCATGAAGGTAGCAACTGCTTCACTTAACACACTACTGTTGCCACTAATGCTGTCACTGTCAAAGGAACAAAGTACAAAAAAGAAATGTATGTTGTTCTAGGACGAAATGACGAGGGCATCCAAATGGGTGAGATTAAGTTGATTTTGATCCACTGTAGCGATTTTGTCTACTTTGTTGTGGAGAAGCAGCTGGCTGTGGAGCTTATTGATTTGGGTATTCACAGTCTAACAGATGAAGTCCATGAGTCAAACTACACATGTGTTAAGCAAGAAGACCTCCTTGATTACTATCTATTAATGGGCTATAAGCTGAATGGTACACCAGTTATAATATTTCATCTCTCTCTCCCAGTCATATACTGAAATGTCGGCTCTGATGGAGGACATAAGAGAAGCTTTGTTGGCGGTATTACCCAGCCTACCAGAGGATAAAGTCCAGTCACTGCTGAACAAGTTGGCAAGCATTGGCGTGGAGTCCAAATCCGATCTGCAGTTCATTAAAGAGGAAGATCTCCCGGCCAACATCACGCCTATCCAGTGCCGGAGGCTTCTCAATGCCTGGCAAACTCAAGGTATGTGTTAGATAATGTTTATAAACCACATAAAAATGAAAAGCTAATTTCATTACGTTGATGTGTATTTAGTGTGATATACTGTACATGTTCTTATGTATAATTCATGTTTGAATTTTGGTTTTTGTAGTTATTGTGCAGCACTATCACAATAGAATGTTTTTTTTTTCTTATAGATCAAACGTCATATGTTTTTTTTGTCTTACAGGTCTTCTCAACAGCAGCTGACGTTGAGAGAACAAAGCCACTTCCTGAGTCTCCAAGACTTATCGTCTTAGGTAGTGTATTTTTTTAGTCTGTTGCAAAAATAGAGACTATATGAATGAGACATTTGTTCAACTTATGGAACCTATATAATAAACCATATTGTTTATTTGTGTGTAGGTGATGTTCTCACGGCAACAAACTGGATGCTGAGCATTGAGGGCCTGTGACTGTGGGTCCACACCAGAACATTGTGCCTGGAATGGCAGCGCTTTTCTCGTGCTATTACGTCTTTAATCTGGTGTACCAAGAGGAGGCGTCGAGCACACTGGAATTCATCCAAAGGTATGTGCTTGAAGGGGTTGCAAGTGGATTCTTTTTGTTACATTTTCCATTATGAATAACATGTAATGTTATTTTTATTCCACTCCCTGCATGTCCATTGTATTGCATTGCAATGTCATTTTCTGTTTCAACTTGCATGGACAGCACATCTGCAATTAATGCTATTTTTTGTTTTTTTTTGCAGTTTTGCATATTTAGAAATATGATAAGCTCATCTCCACAACTTGATGGGGCCTGCTGTTTCTGCAAACAACGTATTTCATTAAGTGTCTTTTTCTCGGATTTTGTGATTTCAGATGCTTCATTGGGATCAACCCAACCTCTGGCACAAAGACGACAAAGTGGATCAGTCCAAGAAGTGGGAAGGTGCATGAGAAGAGGAACAACAGTGTCAGCCTTCATGTCTCTGCACTTCTCAAAAGAATAATGGACTTTGAATGGCTTTGATCCTGTTGCAAAAGAAAGGGCAATGGCACACTGTATTTCATTAACAAAAGGTGGTTCCAAAATAAGGTTAGTTTTTGCATGTTAAACTACATGGAGTGCCATATACATGTTTGACTTTGTTGCTACAAATTTGAGTTATACTGAGTGGCTATGTTGCACTAGTCTTGTGCAGTCTGTTTTATGTTTATGCCTTCTATGCCTATTGTTTAAAATATGGCAATGGAATTTAAAGGAAAGTTCAAGTTTTATATTTCATACACTGGTATGCAATACACTGCATTGAACATAATTGTAATACACTGCATTGAGTCCTAATAAATGTTTTTTGCAGCACTGACTTGTTTTATTTAACAGCTGAAGATAATCTAATGTAGTGTTGATACATTTTGGATTATCAGCAATCAGTGTGCTTAATTTGCTAAATGTGCCAAACAAACAAAGATTAACTGTAAAACTATTCTACAATGAATTACTGAATTAAGAATAAGTAACAGCTATTTACTGGAAACATTAGTTGCCAGGTAATTCATGTAATTTGAATGTAATACAAGATAATGTTGTAAACTAAAATACAATTAATGGTTGTTTCTCATATAAAACAACAATAAATTGCTGTAATTTATATACACCAAAAAACTGTAAAAAAAAATCCATTAATATACTGTAAATAGTTTTACAGTAATTAACAACACTTTTACAGCACTTTATTGGCAACTTTTTTTGCCTGGTATTTACTGTAAATTTGTTACAGTGTAGTAGAAGCTAGACTAAGGGCAGAAGTGAGCATTTGTGAGCAGCAGTATGGTTTCATGCCAAAAAAAATACTACCACAGATGCAGTATTTGCTTTGATGGTGTTGATAGAGAAGTGTCTTTGTAGATCTGGAGAAAGCTTGTGACAGGGTGCCCAGAGGGGAACTGTGGTATTGTATGAGGAAGTCTGGAGTGACAGAGAAGTATGTTAGAGCGGTGGTGAGGTGTGTTGTAGGTGTGACAGAGGAGTTCAAGGTGGAGGTGGGACTGCATCAGGGATCGGCTCTGAGCCCCTTCTTGTTCGCTATGGTGATGGACAGGCTGACAGATGAGGTTAGACAGGAATCTCCATGGACTATGATGTTTGCAGATGACATTGTGATCTGTAGTAAGAGCAGGGAACAGGTGGAGGAGAAGCTAGAGAGGTGGAGGTTCGCCCTGGAAAGGAGAGAAATGAAGTTTAGCCACAGCAAGACGGAGTACATGTGTGTGAATGAGAGGGACGCAAGTGGAAGAGTGAGGTTACAGGGAGAAGAGATAAAGAAGGTGGAGGATTTTAAGTATTTAGGGACAACAGTCCAGAACAATGGAGAGTGTGGAAAAGCGATGAAGAAGCGTGTGCAGACAGGTTGGAACGCGTGGAGAAAAGTGTCAGGTGTGATGTGTGATAGAACAGTTTCAGCTAAAATGAAAGGAAAGGTGTACAAAACTGTGGTGAGAGAGGTTCTCTTTGGGAGTGACCAAGATGGATAGGATCAGGAATGAGTACATCAGAGGGAGAGCACACACACACATATATATGGACTTGCTCTCAGATATTTCTGGTAGTAACTGCCAGCCTCAAGTAAGACAGGTCTAAATGACCTTTTATTGTTATTAAGAACTAAGTTTTCACCTAATGTGTCTGATGGTGAAGCAAAACTATATTTGCCCTAATATTCTTTTAACTTAACATGTTTCTGAGGTAAAAACTAGTATAAACATATTTCTGGTTAAGGTCTTGTGAGGAGTTTACCAACTTACTCGACACCTGTGAGAGACCAGAACAAATGAGAGTCAGACACGAGAGCTTTACTTTGTACAAAGGGCACCCTGCCACTGCAACATCTAAGCTACAGATAGCAGAGAGGCGCAGAGCAGTTCCTTGTTCCTTTATTTATAGAAGTTTACATGACATGTGACTGGACAGGGGCAGTCCCTGTTCCAGTAAAATAAAACATTTGATTCATCATGAGTACAGTGTAGTAAGATGAGTACAGTGTAGTAAGACTACTGATGCTGGGACATGTGACATACTTTTAGCCTTCTAACAGTCCCTCCTGTTGGCACATGTCCCTAATCATAAGCAAAATATACACAGTAATGCACTTGATAATACCAAGTATAGTGGTCGATCACGCATCAAACATAATAGATGAAAATAAAATCGTTGTGAAGCCTTCAACCCATGTACTGTGCGTACAGTAGAGGGTCACCACCATGGAGAGGTTGCTAGCACATACGATGCATGGTGGCATGGATTCCCCTCCTGGAAAGTATAAGGAACAAACATACTTATCAGCGAAAATAATGATTAGTTATGCACATGTAGTATAAACTATAAAATGTTAAAATATAATCACATGAAAAGAAAAAGGGAAACACTCTAATGAGAAACATTTTAGTGCATTATTTACAGTTGTGTAACGTTTCATCAACTTGCATTATTAGTCAGTAACATCTTCTTTCGATTTTCTGTTATAACGTCATTCATAGTTGATGCTAAACATTTCACACAGAGTCTTCTGCCTCGCTGTCTAAGTCCGTTGACTAGTCTACACCTCCAGGTGTGTCTGAGTCATCGTGAGGCAATGGGTTATTGTAATCTTCATTATTCACCTGTAATAGTGGCATTCTCTGCTGCACAGTGCCCCTATCCTCTATGGCTGTAGTAATTACTCTATTTAACAGTGAACGAATACATGGTATGCAACAACATCCACACAGAGTTAACAGAGCAGCGAATACCGCAATAGAAAGAAACACTGAGGACACCAGGCCCTTATAACGTCCAAACATATCCATCCATTTATCCCACATTGTGGTATCTACTCCTGAGTGATCTTTCATTTTCTTATTCAGTGTTCGCAATCCATCCATGGCTAAGGTCAAGCTACCATCCATTGCAGTATTATTTGGAATGAATGTACAACAAGTATCTCCAAATATTGAGCAAACACCTCCTTTTTCTGCTAAAAGCATGTCTACCGCTATTCTATTCTGGAAGGCCATGAGTGAGGTCGCTTTCAATTGTTGGTGCACAGCTTCGAAACCTTTGTGTGTCAAATTGCCTAACCTCTGCACGTTGTAATGTATATAATTTATTCGATCCACGTTTTTATTTATAGTGCACCACCAACAGAATGATGACTCAAAACCTGCTGCTACTTGGTCCACCAGTTTATATTCATCTGGAACACCGCAAGGTACACCTATAGCATCAATATAGGTTGGATCATGCTCAGACAGGCCCATAACGGTCCGTCTACGTCTATTCACAGTCTCCTGTGAAACTGGCTTGGGCATATTCACTTCTACCAACAACTGGTCTGCTGACATAGGAAAAATTTGCACTGGTAGGATGAGAGAAACCACTGCACAGAGACCTGAAATGCTAGTAGATGTAAACATGTCGTATATCATGGCTCCTCCACACCACCACCATATGTCAGCTCGGGTGACTGCTCTGAAACTGGTTGGGGCGGTTATATTCACTGAGCATTAAGTCCATGGGACAGATCCCATCTTTTTCTCCGTTCCACCGTACTTAATGCATGTGAAGTTATTTTTGGCTACTGTTTTATCGAAGATAGGTTTAGCTTTAGTGGTGTGCACTCGGGGATAAACTCTATCCAAGCATGCACAGCTGTTGGTCGGGTTACTATTATTCATTACGTCAATGGTGCAGTTTATTGACAGGGATGCTGGTACAACCTTTAATAGGGGTCTGGGACCCAAACATACTATACAACTGCGGTTAAGTGGTTGGGCTGCTTGCTCTGCCATTAACAACCAGTTGTTAGTTTCTCCAGAGACTCCAGTGGTGCCTCTGTACCAGTCATCCGCGTTTTTGGTTTGGAAGAGATTGTGATTTAAATGCGTATTTTATATTTTACCTTTTTAATCACGTAGCGTAGCCTATTCACCCACCATCTCTTGTTGAACGTTACAATAAGAGAATTACGCGGATTATATTACTGTAACAGTCACCACATAATTTTAGTTTAAAATCATAATATGAGATGCAGCAAAAGCGCAACAGCCGGGATGCGAACCGGCGTCCCATGGTTCAAAATGCAAAGGAAGGCAGTGTGCTTAGCCACTCAACTACCATAACACAAGTATGCTTTCATATGTATTTATAATATACAAAAGAGATAATGATATAAAATTAAAGCTGCAAGCAGCGATTGTCGGGCCCTTGCATATGTGCGCACGTCGAAATGTGCGCACGTTTAAATGTGCATAATATCGTTCTTTATAACATCGGTCTTAATAACCACAAGAAGTTTCAGACAGCTCTCATAGACTCAGATCTGGCCTTCAGGAGTCATGTGCGACAATGTACAACTTTATTTCACTGATATAATGTACAGTTACTATTACATGTCATATTCTGTCTACATTATGCTGTTTGAGAACACATTGCAGCATGGCGACAGTCAACATGTGCGACAATGTACAACTTTATTTCACTGATATAATGTACAGTTACTATTACATGTCATATTCTGTCCACATTATGCTGTTTGAGAACACATTGCAGCATGGCTACAGTCAACATGTGCGACAATGTACAACTTTATTTCACTGATATAATGTACAGTTACTATTACATGTCATATTCTGTCTACATTATGCTGTTTGAGAACACATTGCAGCATGACGACAGTCAACATGTGCGACAATGTACTTTGAGTTTTGCTTTATTTTACACATTTTTTCCAATTGCAGCGCCCCCAACAGGCGCCATGGGGCGCTATAGAGCTTTTTTGTCCAGCCGCCTCATTACATACTGCAGTCTTGTTTTGGTACTGCTTTCAGTTTTGCTTTATTTAACACAACATTTTTTTCTAATTGCAGCGCCCCCAACATGCGCCATGGGGCGCTATAGAGCTTTTTTGTGCTTATTGGTCCAAGATAGTTTTTTGTAGGTACTGCCCTGTTCTACAATTCAGCTGAGTTTCGTGAGTCTGTGGGCAAAACTGTGGTGGGGCTGTTCCACTGAAAAATTCAAGGGGGCGCTATAGAGCAAATTTGCCCCAAGTCCAAGGCCTTGACAACACCCACACCAAGTTTGAGGTGGATATGATCAATATTGTCCGAGCTGCACGCCATCTCGTAAAAGTGGTATTTTTTGTCTCCACTAGGAGGCGCTATGCAAATCACCGAATATTTTTGTGGAAATGTATTTTAGGCCAGACTGCTATTATATATTCAAAGTTTGGTGAAGATTGGAGAATTTTTCACAAAGTTATAGCACTTTGAAATTTTATGGCAAAATGGAGAATTTCGTGGCCCCGCCCCTCTGACATAGTACATCAAGAAGTTATGATTTTGATAACTTTTCATCGTCAAAGCCTCATGAACACACACGCCAAGTTTCAAAAGGATCGGACGAAAGCCCTAGGAGGAGTTCGTTCAAATACGACCCCTGGAAATGACCAAAAAATCACAAAAACGTGAACTTTGACCCAAAATGGCCGCCGTACCCTTTACCGAAACCCGGGTCACCAAGAGACTTTTTGGTGCGTCTCGGTATGTTTCATACACCCTCCAAATCTCATCCGCGTGGATGAAACCGTGTCCGGGGGCTCCTCCGACAACCGAAACCTAGGTGGCGCCGTAGAGCCATTTCTGTACGCTCGTGCGCGAGACCCCCAAAATACGAAATTTTACGCCCGACTTTGGGGGGGTACGCACATTTTCATGAGTTTTTGGGGATGTTAAAGCCTTGAAAAAGGCAATTCATTTGGCTGAAATAATAATAAAAATAAAAAAAATAAAAAAAATTAAAGCTGCAAGCAGCGATGGTCGGGCCCTCGCATATGCGCGCACGTCGAAATGTGCGCACGTCGAAATGTGCATAATATCGTTCTTTATAACATCGGTCTTAATAACCACAAGAAGTTTCAGACAGCTCTCATAGACTCAGATCTGGCCTTCAGGAGTCATGTGCGACAATGTACAACTTTATTTCACTGATATAATGTACAGTTACTATTACATGTCATATTCTGTCCACATTATGCTGTTTGAGAACACATTGCAGCATGGCTACAGTCAACATGTGCGACAATGTACAACTTTATTTCACTGATATAATGTACAGTTACTATTAAATGTCATATTCTGTCTACATTATGCTGTTTGAGAACACATTGCAGCATGGCGACAGTCAACATGTGCGACAATGTACTTTGAGTTTTACTTTATTTTACACAACATTTTTTCTAATTGCAGCGCCCCCAACATGCGCCATGGGGCGCTATAGAGCTTTTTTGTGCTTATTGGTCCAAGATAGTTTTTTGTAGGTACTGCCCTGTTCTACAATTCAGCTGAGTTTCGTGAGTCTGTGGGCAAAACTGTGGTGGGGCTGTTCCACTGAAAAATTCAAGGGGGCGCTGTAGAGCAAATTTGCCCCAAGTCCAAGGCCTTGACAACATCCACACCAAGTTTGAGGTGGATATGATCAATATTGTCCGAGCTGCACGCCATCTCGTAAAAGTGGTCTTTTTTGTCGTCACTAGGAGGCGCTATGAAAATCACAGAATATTTTTGTGGAAATGTATTTTAGGCCAGACTGCTATTATATATTCAAAGTTTGGTGAAGATTGGAGAATTTTTCACAAAGTTATAGCACTTTGAAGTTTTATGGCAAAATGGAGAATTTCGTGGCCCCGCCCCTCTGACATAGTACATCAAAAAGTTATGATTTTGATAACTTTTCATCGTCAAAGCCTCATGAACCCATGTGCCAAGTTTCAAAAGGATTGGACGAAAGCCCTAGGAGGAGTTCGTTCAAATACGCCCCCTTCTCAACAGTTCGAAACACAAAAAATGGTGATTTTCATGCTTAAATATCTCACTTCCTGTTAATTTTACAAATTGCTCCAAGAGACTTTTTTGTAGGTCTTGTGATGCCCCATAACTCAGCTGAGTTTCATAACTCTGTGTTCAAAACTGTGGCGGGGCTGTCCCAAAGAAAAATTCAAGGGGGCGCTATAGAGCGCTTTGCCCCGCCCCCTCATTAATTATGCAGCCGAATTGTGCATCACATTGGTCTTAACAACCCCAACAAGTTTCAGACAGCTGTGACAAAGTATATGATAGCCGAACAGTTTTGCCTGAAAATCAACCAAAAAGTCAATGGAGTCTGGTTTTTCGGTGAAAAAAAAGGCAGCTTCCACTTTGACGCGCCGTCACGGCCACGCCCTTTTATGAAAAGTTGAAATTATTTCTCAGATGTCAAGTCCAAGGCCTTGACAACATCCACACCTAGTTTGAGGTGGATATGATGAATATTGTTCGAGCTGCACGCCATCTCGTAAAAGTGGTCTTTTTTGTCGTCACTAGGAGGCGCTATGAAAATCACCGAATATTTTTGTGGAAATGTATTTTAGGCCAGACTGCCATTATATATTCAAAGTTTGGTGAAGATTGGAGAATTTTTCACAAAGTTATAGCACTTTGAAATTTTATGGCAAAATGGAGAATTTCGTGGCCCCGCCCCTCTGACATAGTACATCAAAAAGTTATGATTTTGATAACTTTTATCGTCAAAGCCTCATGAACACACACGCCAAGTTTCAAAAGGATCGGACGAAAGCCCTAGGAGGAGTTCGTTCAAATACGACCCCTGGAAATGACCAAAAAATCACAAAAACGTGAACTTTGACCCAAAATGGCCGCCGTACCCTTTACCGAAACCCGGGTCACCAAGAGACTTTTTGGTGCGTCTCGATATGTTTCATACACCCTCCAAATCCCATCCGCGTGGATGAAACCGTGTCCGGGGGCTCCTCCGACAACCGAAACCTAGGTGGCGCCGTAGAGCCATTTCTGTACGCTCGTGCGCGAGACCCCCAAAATACGAAATTTTACGCCCGACTTTGGGGGGGTACGCACAGTTTCATGAGTTTTTGGGGATATTAAAGCCTTGAAAAAGGCAATTCATTGGGTGGAAGAAAAAGGAAAATAATAAAAAAATTAAAGCTGCAAGCAGCGATGGTCGGGCCCTCGCATATGTGCGCACGTCGAAATGTGCGCACGTCTAAATGTGCATAATATCGTTCTTTATAACATCGGTCTTAATAACCACAAGAAGTTTCAGACAGCTCTCATAGACTCAGATCTGGCCTTCAGGAGTCATGTGCGACAATGTACAACTTTATTTCACTGATATAATGTACAGTTACTATTACATGTCATATTCTGTCCACATTATGCTGTTTGAGAACACATTGCAGCATGGCTACAGTCAACATGTGCGACAATGTACAACTTTATTTCACTGATATAATGTACAGTTACTATTACATGTCATATTCTGTCTACATTATGCTGTTTGAGAACACATTGCAGCATGGCGACAGTCAACATGTGCGACAATGTACTTTGAGTTTTGCTTTATTTTACACATTTTTTCCAATTGCAGCGCCCCCAACAGGCGCCATGGGGCGCTATAGAGCTTTTTTGTCCAGCCGCCTCATTACATACTGCAGTCTTGTTTTGGTACTGCTTTCAGTTTTGCTTTATTTAACACAACATTTTTTTCTAATTGCAGCGCCCCCAACATGCGCCATGGGGCGCTATAGAGCTTTTTTGTGCTTATTGGTCCAAGATAGTTTTTTGTAGGTACTGCCCTGTTCTACAATTCAGCTGAGTTTCGTGAGTCTGTGGGCAAAACTGTGGTGGGGCTGTTCCACTGAAAAATTCAAGGGGGCGCTATAGAGCAAATTTGCCCCAAGTCCAAGGCCTTGACAACACCCACACCAAGTTTGAGGTGGATATGATCAATATTGTCCGAGCTGCACGCCATCTCGTAAAAGTGGTATTTTTTGTCTCCACTAGGAGGCGCTATGCAAATCACCGAATATTTTTGTGGAAATGTATTTTAGGCCAGACTGCTATCATATATTCAAAGTTTGGTGAAGATTGGAGAATTTTTCACAAAGTTATAGCACTTTGAAATTTTATGGCAAAATGGAGAATTTCGTGGCCCCGCCCCTCTGACATAGTACATCAAGAAGTTATGATTTTGATAACTTTTCATCGTCAAAGCCTCATGAACACACACGCCAAGTTTCAAAAGGATCGGACGAAAGCCCTAGGAGGAGTTCGTTCAAATACGCCCCCTTCTCAACAGTTCGAAACACAAAAAAATGGTGATTTTCATGCTTAAATATCTCACTTCCTGTTAATTTTACAAATTGCTCCAAGAGACTTTTTTGTAGGTCTTGTGATGCCCCATAACTCAGCTGAGTTTCATAACTCTGTGTTCAAAACTGTGGCGGGGCTGTCCCAAAGAAAAATTCAAGGGGGTGCTATAGAGCGCTTTGCCCCGCCCCCTCATTAATTATGCAGCCGAATTGTGCATCACATTGGTCTTAACAACCCCAACAAGTTTCAGACAGCTGTGACAAAGTATATGATAGCCGAACAGTTTTGCCTGAAAATCAGCCAAAAAGTCAATGGAGTCTGGTTTTTCGGTGAAAAAAAAGGCAGCGTCCACTTTGACGCGCCGTCACGGCCACGCCCTTTTATGAAAAGTTGAAATTATTTCTCAGATGTCAAGTCCAAGGCCTTGACAACATCCACACCTAGTTTGAGGTGGATATGATGAATATTGTTCGAGCTGCACGCCATCTCGTAAAAGTGGTGTTTTTTGTCGTCACTAGGAGGCGCTATGAAAATCACCGAATATTTTTGTGGAAATGTATTTTAGGCCAGACTGCCATTATATATTCAAAGTTTGGTGAAGATTGGAGAATTTTTCACAAAGTTATAGCACTTTAAAATTTTATGGCAAAATGGAGAATTTCGTGGCCCCGCCCCTCTGACATCAAAAAGTTATGATTTTGATACCTTTTCATCGTCAAAGCCTCATGAACACACACGCCAAGTTTCAAAAGGATCGGACGAAAGCCCTAGGAGGAGTTCGTTCAAATACGACCCCTGGAAATGACCAAAAAATCACAAAAACGTGAACTTTGACCCAAAATGGCCGCCGTACCCTTTACCGAAACCCGGGTCACCAAGAGACTTTTTGGTGCGTCTCGGTATGTTTCATACACCCTCCAAATCTCATCCGCGTGGATGAAACCGTGTCCGGGGGCTCCTCCGACAACCGAAACCTAGGTGGCGCCGTAGAGCCATTTCTGTACGCTCGTGCGCGAGACCCCCAAAATACGAAATTTTACGCCCGACTTTGGGGGGGTACGCACATTTTCATGAGTTTTTGGGGATGTTAAAGCCTTGAAAAAGGCAATTCATTTGGCTGAATAATAATAAAAATAAAAAAATAAAAAAATAAAAATAAAAAAAATAATAAACATTCGAAATACAATAGGGCTTCGCACGGTTTCCGTGCTCGGGCCCTAATTAGAAACAGTCTCATACGTGTCTAAACGACGATATCTTTTTTTAGGATTATTTAAGATTAATTATACATAAATAAACTGGCGTCTTGAATAGTATGGAAGAATTATCCTATCTTTATTCAAGAGCGCACATTTTCAGTTTGAGAGCATGATTTCTCCTTCTCGTGCTCAGATTTATTGTCCTCATGCTCACATTTTATGCTCACACTCAAAACTTATGTGCTCGCGCTCAAAACATGTCTTGTGTGCGCTCAGATCTAATGTGCTCGCGCTCAAAACATGTCTTGTGTGCGCTCAGATCTAATGTGCTCGCGCTCAAAACATGTCTTGTGTGCGCTCAGATCTAATGTGCTCGCGCTCAAAACATGTCTTGTGTGCGCTCAGATCTAATGTGCTCGCGCTCAAAACATGTCGTGCGCGCTCAGATTTTTTCTGCTCGCGCTCAAAACATGTCGTGCGCGCTCAAAACTTGTGCTCTGCGCTCTCAACTTTTTTCTGCTCTCGCACAAAACAGCACGTCCTCTCAGGTTGAGGTGTCTGCACAGACTGAAGGATGTCCCGCCCTGCGCTTAAATTAGTGTGTTTCACCAGCCAATAGGGAGACAGCTAGAGTCTTGGGTGTGTTCCTTCACGCTTTTTGAGCACTTCGCAGGGGCGGGTATATGGTCTGTTTGTAAAACTGCCTTTCTTAAAAATACACCAATTTACCATACTAGCCAGCTATTTGAATCGTCACCTATTTAAGACGCCAGTTTATTTATGTATAATTAATCTTAAAAAATCCTAAAAAGAGTTATCGTCGTTTAGACACCGTATGAGACTGTTTCTGATTTTATATCAGCGGGATGTTTTGTATATTATAAATACACATGAAAGCATACCTGTGTTATGGTAGTCAAGTGGCTAAGCAAGCTGCCCTCTGTTGCATTCTGAACCACGGGACGTCGGTTCGCATCCTGGCCCTTGCACTCTTGCTGCATGTCATATTATGATTTTAAATTAAAATTATGTGGTGACTGTTACCGTAATATATTCCGTGTAATTCTCTCTATTCTGTAACGTTCAACAAGAGATGGTGGGTGAATAGGCTACGCTACGTGATTAAAAAGGTATAATATAAAATACTATGATGATAATGACTTGAGGATAACATTGGTAGTCTATTTACGACGTACGATTCAGCGCTCAATGCGTCTACATATATATGTCTATGATTACTTCGGCGACGCCCTCTGACTAGGCATGATTAACCAATATTGATCCATATATAAGGCGCAGTGACGGCTTTTGAGAAAATTGAAGGCTTTTTAAAAACATTATCATAATAGCTGTGGATTATATTACCTGAAGTGCCTAATAATCATTTAAAGATATTAAACTGTGTGATTATGTTGAACTATTGCTTTTAAGAATGTTGTATAACCAACAGAGTGTTTTTGCAGTTTGTGTCTGGGTGCAAACCTGGGCCTGAGGTCTGTGTGTGTGAGCCCAATTAAAAACTGCTGCCGAGCGTCTGAATTCAGGCCAAGGTCAGGATGGCCTGAGAAAGGAGCACACACACACACACACCCGGGCGGAGGATGCGCCCAGCAGATAAACCTGTATGAAGATAATAACAAATATGTAACCGCTTGTGTGAAGTAATAAAACTAACTGGAGCCAGAGAGCGGCAGAACTCAGCAGGGCGTGGTGGTGTGCAGACCGCGGGGTCTGTAAGAACTGAAAGCTGGGTTCTCCCTCTTGCAACAGGTGAAACTGAAGTACTCGTCTTTGTCTTCTTTAAATTCAATATCTCTCTTCTCTACATCAGGTCTACAGAATTCGGGGTGGTTTGAATCACCACAACATAGCCAGTGATGGGAATAACGGCGTTGAAATAAACGGCGTTACTTTTTTCAGTAACGGGTAATCTAACGAGTTACTTCATCTATCGTTGTAACGCCGTTACCGGTACCAACACGCCGTTACCTCGCGTTACTGAACCAACCTACTCGTTTAGAATCTGGCACCTCACTCAACTCGCATACAGGAATGCCTTTTTTTCTCCCTTTGGTAAGGGCGGGATACGTAATGACGATTGGCTAAAGCAGAGATTTCATGTTGAGCCAACCAGAGACACCCGGTGGGCGGGTATACACACAAACCAACACACGGTCGTAGCGCGCGCACACACACACACACGCACACACACACACAGCATGTCAGATGAGATGGCGAGTCCCGAGGCTGAGTCTAAGACAGCGTTTTCACGGTGGAAGTATAGGCAGTATTTTAACCTCGTCGAGGTAAAAGGTAAAAATGTACATGTTACATGCACACTGTGTCTAAGACCAAAGACTTTGTCCACGTCAAATGTAAGCAACTCGAATTTAATGAAGCATCTCTCGACTGCACACGCGTCTGTTAAGCTAGTGGCCACCGGCATGCCCCACGATAAAGGCAAGCTAGCTAACAAGGAAGGCTGGATTTTTCTGCTTCAACTTCTACCCCAAAACTTACCACACAGCAAGAACTCAATAAAATTATAGGGGGGTATGTGGTTGAAAACATGCTGCCATTGAAAGTTTGTTTTAATTTGCAGCATGTCAAGTGTAAAACATGTCATATTGTTTAACTGCTTACATTTGTAAGTAAAGAAAATGCTTAAAGTTCAGTTGTAATTGCGTTGAGGTGCAATACATTAAAACCTGTATGGGTATCTGTTGTTTGCTTTACTCCAAATTATTTGGCATTTTTTTACTTAAAAAAGTAACGCATTAGTTACTTTCCTGGGTAACTAGTTACTTTTATAGTGTAGTAACTCAGTTACTAACTCAGTTACTTTTTTGGGTAAGTAACTAGTAACTGTAACTAATTACTTTTTCAAAGTAATGTGCCCAACACTGTTTAAAACCCTGGGTTTGATGCTGGTCCGAGTGATAATAAATTGCCGTCCGAAATGTGGTTCGTTGATTGAGTGACGTCGGGCGGCTGTTCTCGAAATTGGTTAAAGGCAGGCCTATTGGGACAGAAGTGCATCCGGGTGCATACATCCTTCCCTATCCTATCCACACACAACCCTAGGGTGTAACAATGGGAGTGTTTAGTAAAGGGGGTGGGATGCTTTTGGTTAGGAGATTCTAGCAGGGGATGCTCGGTGAAATTAGTCCATAACTGGAGAGTAGAGGCCCCATTTATCCGGACCACTTTTACAACTAGCAGCCTCTTCTGCCAGAGTCGTGCTCCTGAGTCCCACCCATATGACGACCTAGGCCAGGATGAGAAACCAGTAAGAGGTTTAATTTCATGTGAGACTTTACCCCATCCCCCAGCTGTATTGTACCCCGTGGTATCTATGTACCACGTGTAGCCTAACCACTCTGTGGCCCAATAACCCCCTAATGGAACATAACCCAAGGGAAACGAGAGTAGCGTTTCCTGTGTGTGTGGCCCATAACAAAAATACATTTCCTTGGTTGTCGCTTGGGGTTTGTCACATGGGTTTTGTACTTCTTTCATTTTATCTTTAGCACCTCTTGGCTGGTAATATCCCACTCTACGCTTTATTCGGCTATGGGTGTTGTGACTATTGTTAGTTTGTGATGTTGACTCCGGAACCAGGAACCATATTGAGGTCACAATAAGCAAGGATACAATGCTGAGCCACACTAGGAGTCTCTGTTCTCCATACATGGTGAAGGCTAGATATAAATGGTCACGGGTCAGTTACCTGCAGGAACCACTAGGCTGGATCTAGCTCATTGGAGCTTTCCACGATGATTTCTTCACTAGCTCACAGTACCAGACTTTCGTCTGTGCCCCAGGACCCAGCAGGCTTCCCCCGTCTGGTGTCCCATAAGCTGTCCTGTGAGTACTCTAGACTGTTTCACTAGATGATCCCTTAACTGCCTCTGTGACCAGTTTACAATGTGACAAGTGTATCCAGGTAGCTCGTTCACTTATCTTTACTGCTGTTGGCGTGGTCAGAAGCACTTGGAATGGGCCGTCCCATCGCGGGCTGTTCCACCTGGCTCTATGTATTGTCTTTACCAACACCCAGTCTCCAATTCGAATCCTAGTATTAGGGGACGATATAGGAGTATCAGGCATTTGGTTCTGTGTTTGTACATCATCAGTTTTCAACAGTTTTCTCATATAATCTGCTAATGTGTGTTCTTCGTCAGATTTCACCAGATCAGAGTTAAAGTGTGGCATAGGAAAACTTTGGCCATGTACTATTTCAAACGGTGTTAGTCCTTTATTTCCTCTGGTAACTCTCATCCACATTTTAACTAGTGACACACAATCATTCCACGGTCTGCCAGTCTCTGCCATTGTTTTTCGCAATCTTGTTTTAATAGTTCCATTTGTTCTTTCTACTAAACCTGCACTCTGTGGGTGATATGCGCAGTGATTTTTTAATGTTATGCCTAGTGTTTCTCCTGCTTCAGCTATGACGTCATTCACAAAATGAAGACCATTATCTGATCTGATAATTCTTGGTATACCATAAGTTGGAAAATAGTGGTTACATAGTTTTGTTGCTACTGTTATCGCGTCGTTTCTTTTTGTTGGGTAAATTTCCACCCAATTAGAGTAGACATCAATTATGACTAATGCATATTTTCCTTCTTTAGAGTCGCTTAACTCTATGAAATCCATATGTATAGTGTGAAACGGATGTGGTGGGTGTGGGAACTGTCCTCTTTTTGGTCTACACTGTCCCTGTGAGTTGTTTTTTAAACATATCATACATTTAGATATGAACATTTTTGCTGAATTTTCAAAATTTATAGTATAATAGTTTCTGTTTACTAATGTTACCATCCCTCCTGTTGAGACATGGGTCTTCCCATGACTCACTAAACATGCCGCCTGGTGCAATGCTTTAGGTAGGATGGGTTTATTGTCAACATAGTAGATATCATTCACTAATGTTGCTCCTTTTTTATGCCAAGTTTTTTGTTCATTTACAGGTGCCGGTTTTTGATAGTCCTTCAGGATTTCGTCATCAATCTCTGTGACTTGTGATGCTAATACATTAACATCCGTCGTAGTTTTAGATAGGGCTGCTGCTTTAGCTGCTAGGTCTGCTAAGTTATTTCCTTTTGTTACTTCTGAGTCGTCATTTTGATGTGCACGACATTTACATAAGGATAGCGATGTAACATAGTCACACCCTGTTTTTCTTTATTTGGTCCCTTGTCTCTTTAACTACTCTCCTGTCATTTCAGGTCCCATCTTCCCTGATCAGCTCATTCCCCTCACCTGGTTTTCCCCGCCCATCTCCACACCTGCAGCCCATTTTCTCATTAGCCCCTCAGTGTGTATATATACTAGTCCAGTTTCATTTCATCCCTGCCAGAGTGTCTTGTTTTGTTTCGCCAAGTTCTCCAGCAATTCCTGTTTTTTGACTACCTGTTCTGATCCTGTTCTTGCCTGTTTTGGATTCCTGCCTGCCCCCTGTCGGATTTGTTTGCCTGTCTTCTGATCTCCTGGTTTTGACCCTGCCTGTTTCTGGACTTAGTAAACTGATCTTCCCTCGAACTTGTCTGCTTCAGTGTCGTGCTTTTGGGTTCTCCTTGCCAGTATCAGCACCCGTGACAAGCGATGTTGGTAGTTTAACAGCTTCTAGTAGCTCCATCATCTTGGCGCTATGTGTTAATGGTTTGCCGTTTGCTGAGGTCATGCCTCTCTTTGCCCATACACGGGCATAGTGGTGTACCGAGTCAAACACATACTGGCTATCTGTCCATATGCACACTGCTTTCCCTGCCATTAGCTTACATGCTCGTGTTACTGCATGTAGTTCTGCTGTTTGTGCAGAAAATGAGGGTGGCAGTGCACCAGATTCCAGTGTGCATATGGAAGATGTTATAGCATAGCCTACTTTATTTCGTCCGGTATTATCTTTGCTCGCAGAGCCATCTACAAAAACATGTGTTTGTTCTGGTTTTGGTGTGGTGTAAATGTCAACGCGAGGTTTTGTTTCCTCCTCCACCCTAGCTTTGCAATCATGCGGTTTTCCATCAGCAGCTGTGGCTAAGAGGCACGGGAGCGAAACCTTTGAATGTTGAGAGAACGATATGTGTTGTTGTGACATGAGTGTTGCTATTAATCCTAATAGTCTTGTGTTTGTCACAAATGGCAGTGGCGTTTGTAATAAGATAAGTGGTATATTACAGGTGGTCATTATTTGTAACGGGTGGGTGAGCACCACTTCTGCACTCTGTTCCACCGCCTCAGCAGCTGCCATTATTAGCTGTACACACGATGGTTGACCACTGGCTACTGGATCTAGTCTTTTAGAGTAGAATGCCAGAGGTTTGTGTCTGTCACCATGCTTCTGGGTCAGTGCTGCACTCATGAACCCTGAATTAGACGTGACCATTAAACAAAATGGGGCATCATAATCGGGCGTGTGTAGCATGGCTTGTGTTTGCAAAGCATCTTTTAATGCAGTAAATGCTTGCTCCTGCTCCGGTGTCCATTCTATTCGGTCTTTCATTGCCATTTGTTTTCCGTGTATTGCATTTTGTAGCGGCTGCACTAATGTTGCAAAACCTGAAATCCATGTTCTGCAGTAGTTACATAGTCCTAGAAAGGACATCATTTGTCTTTTTGTTTCAGGTCTTGGTGTTTGAGCTATGGCTAGCTGTCTTTTGTTATCTAGTCTTCGTCCTCCAGGGGTGAGGATATGACCTAGATACTTCACGCGCTGAGTACAAAGCTGTACTTTCCCCTGCGTCACTTTGTGGCCTTCACATTGCAAATGTTTCAGCACTGTTATTGTGTTACTCATGCAGGAGGCCTTGTCATGTCCAGTTACTAATATGTCATCAACATAAAGCAAATATTTACCATTATCTAGTGCTGGACATTTTTGCATTGAGTTTTCTAGTGCTTGTGAGTAGATTGTTGGACTATTAGTGAAGCCCTGTGGCAGTCTGGTATAAGTATAGGTTTTGTTTCCATACTTAAATGCAAATAGGCCTTGTGAGTCTTTATGTATGGGTATTGAGAAAAAGGCGTTTGATAAGTCTATAACCGAGAACCATTGTTCTTTCGCAGTTATATTACTGAGTAAAGTATGTGGATTTGCTACTTCAACTGTGTCGTGTTTTACCATGTCATTTACTTTTCTCAGGTCTTGTATCATTCTCCAACCTGATGTCGCTTTTCTTACAGGAAAAATTGGAGTTAAGCATTTAGGAGCGGTTGTTTCAACTGATATCCCTGCTTTTAGCATGTCTGTTATCACAGGTTTAATGCCTTCTTCTGCTTTCTTTGATATGGGATATTGTCGCACTCGTGGATAATTTTGATGCCTTAACTCTATTTCCAACGGTGGGTAGTCTTTAACTAGGCCTACGTTGGTGGGTCCCTGTGACCACAGGCTTGTGGGGACCCCTTCTAGGAGTTTTTGGTCTTTTTCTGATAGGGTAAGTATGTAGCTGTCTTCTGGTCACTCTACATCGAGGTGGGTGGCTGGCGTCACTGTTGTATAAGAGTTAAGGAGGAACCGTCGTATACCAGTATGTCTACCTGTCTGCCACCCACCGGGGTCGGTTCCTGTGTACGTATCTTTGTTACCTTGTTGCACGACGCGGCTCATTTCCTTCCAACTATATTTGTCACTTGTTGTCAACGATATGTGAGGGTTTTGGTTACGGTTAACCACTTGTTGTCTCGAGTTGAGTATGACGGACACACATGACTGTCCCGTTGGGGACACCAGCATGTGTTGCATACAAACATTTCCTTTAACAAGAAATTTGTGCACCATTTCATCATAGGGCGGATCGGGCCCTGGTTCTTGTTTATACCGTAGTGTACAGTGCAGTTCCTCTTTTGTCATAACTTTAAGTTTTCGTGTGTCTAGTTGCATGTCCTGAAGTTGAGTTTTTGCCATTATTATGAGCGACTCTGCCTCTGATTGATCAGTGAGATCTAAAGTCCAATAATAGTTTGGTTCTTTTACGCCTTGGACAACATGACAATGTTCTTCACTTAGTATTTCTGTTTTCATTTCTCCATCTGCGGTTGGATAGACGTAGTGCTGCCATTACGTCTCGGCCTAATAGGTTTACAGGGCAACTTGGGTCGATTAGAATCGGCTTTTTTGGTTTGATTTCCTGATTCTGCGTCTGTTATAACTACAGGTTTTGTAAATCTTAACGATGTAACATGTCCTGAGGCTGATTTTACCCAAACTGTCTTAGAGGATGTTTAACAGTTTGGAAATGGTTTTGTTAGCACAGTTGAGCAGGCGCCGGTGTCACACAGACAGTCATATTCTCGTCCATTAAAGCTTATTCTCCTAGTTGGAGCTGACTTATTTTGTTGTGATTTTAGCAGTACTTCTATATTTATGTGAACCTTGTCATCTTCGGAGGGCTCATTTTTTTCTGACAGCATGTCCGTATTTTTTGGTTGTCCTGTCTGTGTGTGCTCAACTTCAGTTTCACTGACTAGTCATGCGTCATCTCGTTGTGAATCATTGAATTTGCAATCTCTTGCCAGATGTCCTGGTCTATGACATTTATAGCAGTTGTTTTCGCGCATCTTTCTCCTTCTGGGTCTCACGATGGTTATCACGGTTCTGCTGATATCTTCCACCTCCTCTGCCCCTGCCTTTACCTTTATCTCTGTTTTGTCCTCCTCGTCTCCCCCCGTATGCTCTGCCCTGATAAGCAGCTGTAACTGTTCCTGCTGCTTCATCTACTGTGAAGGTCGCGCGCTTGTTTTTTTCCTTGATAACGCTGTCTGCGTGCATTGCCTGTTCTACTGCCTGAGCTACGGATCCAGTATTCTTGTGGACCCATTTTTAATTGCTGTTGGTAGGGGCTATTTACGTCGATCTTGGGTTGAATGCCAGAGTTAGCCTGGAACACTACTTCCAGTCGGTACCTGTAGTCAGCAGGACTTTCGTCCTCCTTTTGTTGTGTTTCACCTATTTTTGAGTAGTCCACTCGTGGGGGCCACATCGCTCGTACACGGTCATATAGGGCATTCAGTGCTAGTTGTAAGTCGTTGTCACCGTTAGGTCTTGGGCCTCCGTTTGCGTCTGACCCGTTGAAGTCTCCTGATACTCTACACCAGTCATTTTTTAACACATCTCTCAGACAGTCGTATATTTCGTGTCCGTTCAGCATGTAGCTGTCACATACACCGCGCATTTCTCTGATAAACTCTTCAGCACTTCCACCTTGAGCGCTAGGACGCACTATATCAGAGGTGGCTTTTTTTCTGTCATGTGCACTCCACGGGCGATAGACCAGCATGGTGGGGTTCGGGTCCAACTGCCTTTCCTCACCCATGGCTTGCCCATAACGCGGGTTAGCCACCTGTACTAGTGGATACATATCTCTATGACCATGTTTGGATGTGCCATTTTCATTGTCACTGGCGTCATCACTACCATGGTCACTATTATTCAGACCTGGTCTGAATCTTTCTTCATGGTTAGTCAGCATCTTTACAGGATACACGCCTTTTTTAGCTGGTTTTGTGGAATATGGAGGAGGGTCATATTTTGTGCTGGTCGACCATGAATTGCGATGCTTCGCCTTCTTTTCCTCTTCCACGCATCTTTTCTTTTCCTCTAATTCATCTCTTCTTTGTTTAGTGAGTTGTTTTTTTCGTTCTCCTTCAGTTCTTAGTGAGTCA
>ML240570.1:0-26523 GCA_004119915.2 Collichthys lucidus | reverse complement strand
CCTAGTGGACAAATACCACCAAATTTTATTGGCACACTTTGGGGCGGGTCTCGCTGCAGGTGACCAAATTTGGTCTTCGGAAGTCAAAGCGCCGAGATATGAGCAAACGCCCTGTTTGGCGGCGTTGCCGCCAACAGCGATTGGCTAACATGAAAAGTTGGCATCAGCTGTCAATGGGGCCACCCACTGTATCTGTGGATATGACAATTTCATTTCAAATACAAACACTTCAGGAGATATGAGCAAAAACAATGTTTTGCTAATTATAGCGCCCCCTAGAGACGTTATGACACCATTTGTTTCATGCACTTGGGACACAGCCCCGAAGCATGCCATGCAATTTGGTTTTGTTTCGCCAAAGCGTTCCTGAGATATGAGCTCACATCGAAATCGGCGCCTTCGCCGCTGATTTCGATTGGCTGTAGCACACAAACAACGTCGAAATTGAAAAATCTGACTAATAACTTTTGTGCGTATTGGCCTGAATATACTCTGTGCCGATTTTCGTGAGAATCCGGCAAAATTTGCGACCTCTGAAACTTTTTTTTCACTTTTGACATTTTCCAATATGGCGGAAAATCTATCATGGCGCATTATGACGTCATAGGGTGCATTGAACTCCCTATGATCCAAGGATTCCAACGGTACCTTGTTTTTGAAAATCGGGCTCACGGTTCATGAGTTACATGCACAAATGTACCTTGAACTTTGACCCGTTGGTGGCGCTATACTGTGTTTACTGCCAACATGTAACTTGGTGACATTACACATACGACTGTCCTTAACCAATGTGCCAAATTTCACAACTTTTTACCATACGGTTCAATGGGCTGCCATAGACTCCAATGGCAGAAAGAAGAAAAAAATAATAATAATAATAATAATAATAAGAAAACGTAGAAAAACAATAGGTCCCTGCAGCTATCGCTGCATGGGCCCTAAATATAGCTGCAAGCAGCAATGACGGGCCCATGCAGATCAGGCGATCATGTAATGTAATAAAAGTAATCATTAGCATACATGTACAACACTGTACAACACTGTACTGTACGACACTGTACGACACTGTACTGCACTGTACAACACTGTACAACACTGTACAGCCCTGTACTGCACTGTACTGCAACACTGTACAACACTGTACTGCACTGTATACAATACTGCACTGTCCAACACTGTACTACACTGTACTGCACTGTGCAACTGTACTGTACTGCACTGCACTGTACTACACTGTACTACACTGTACTGCACTGTACTGCACTGTGCAACACTGTACTACACTGTACTACACTGTACTACATTGTGCATTATGCAAGGAATCCAACGATACCTTGGTTTTGAAAATCGGGCTAACAGTTCAAAAGTTACACACAAATGTACCTAAAACTTTGACCCGTTGGTGGCGCTATACTGTGTTTACTGCCAACATGTAACTTGGTGACATTACACATACGACTGTCCTCAATCAATGTGCCAAATTCACAACTTTTTACCATACGGGTCTATGGGCTGTTTTGCTAATTATAGCGCCCCCTAGAGACGTAATGACACCAGATTTGTTTCCTGCACTTGGGACACAGCCTCGAAGCATGCCATACAATTTGGTTTTGTTTCGCCAAAGCGTTCCTGAGATATGGGCTGACATCGAAATCGGCGCCTTCGCCACTGATTTCGATTGGCTGTAGCTCGCAAACAAAGTCGAAATTGAAGAATCCGTCTAATGACTTTTGTGCGTATTGGTCTGAATATACTCTGTGCCGATTTTCGTGAGAATCCGTCAAATTTGCGGCCACTGAACAGTTAGTTTCACTTTTGACATAATCCAAGATGGCGCAAAACCTATCAGGGCATATTATGACGTCATAGGGTGCATTGAACTCGCTATGATCCAAGAATCCAACGATACATTGGTTTTGAAAATCGGGCTAACGGTTCAAAAGTTATATGCACAAATGTATCTAAAACTTTGACCCGTTGGTGGCGCTATACTGTGTTTACTGCCAACATGTAACTTGGTGACATTACACATACGACTGTCCTCAATCAATGTGCCAAATTTCACAACTTTTTACCATACTGTCCTATGGGCTGTTTTGCTAATTATAGCGCCCCCTAGAGACGAAATGACACCATATTTGTTTCCTGCACTTAGGACACAGCCTTGAAGCATGCCATGCAATTTGGTTTTGTTTCGCCAAAGTGTTCCTGAGATATGAGCTCACATCGAAATCGCCGCCTTCGCCATTGATTTCGATTGGCTGTAGCATGCAAACAAAGTTGAAATTGAAAAATCCGTCAAATAACTTTTGTGCGTATTGGTCTGAATATACTCTGTGCCGATTTTCGTGAGAATCCGTCAAAATTTGTGACCTCTGAAAATTTAGTTTCACTTTTGACATAATCCAATATGGCAGCCACAATCTTACGCAGACGTGAACATTTTGGATACGACCTGAATTGTGACCTTCCAGAGTATTAGTAGACATGAAAATTTAACGCCATATCCAAACGCATCAAGACAAACAAGCAAAAATGTAATTTTGTTAATTACAGCGCCACCTAGTGGACAAATACCACCAAATTTTATTGGCACACTTTGGGGCGGGTCTCGCTGCAGGTGACCAAATTTGGTCTTCGGAAGTCAAAGCGTTGCCGAGATATGAGCAAACGCCCTGTTTGGCGGCGTTGCCGCCAACAGCGATTGGCTAACATGAAAAGTTGGCATCAGCTGTCAATGGGGCCACCCACTGTATCTGTGGATATGACAATTTCATTTCAAATACAAACACTTCAGGAGATATGAGCAAAAACAATGTTTTGCTAATTATAGCGCCCCCTAGAGCGTTATGACACCATATTTGTTTCATGCACTTGGGACACAGCCCCGAAGCATGCCATGCAATTTGGTTTTGTTTCGCCAAAGCGTTCCTGAGATATGAGCTCACATCGAAATCGGCGCCTTCGCCGCTGATTTCGATTGGCTGTAGCACACAAACAACGTCGAAATTGAAAAATCTGACTAATAACTTTTGTGCGTATTGGCCTGAATATACTCTGTGCCGATTTTCGTGAGAATCCGGCAAAATTTGCGACCTCTGAAACTTTTTTTTCACTTTTGACATTTTCCAATATGGCGGAAAATCTATCATGGCGCATTATGACGTCATAGGGTGCATTGAACTCCCTATGATCCAAGGATTCCAACGGTACCTTGTTTTTGAAAATCGGGCTCACGGTTCATGAGTTACATGCACAAATGTACCTTGAACTTTGACCCGTTGGTGGCGCTATACTGTGTTTACTGCCAACATGTAACTTGGTGACATTACACATACGACTGTCCTTAACCAATGTGCCAAATTTCACAACTTTTTACCATACGGTTCAATGGGCTGCCATAGACTCCAATGGCAGAAGAAAGAAGAATAATAATAATAAATATAGCTGCAAGCAGCAATGACGGGCCCATGCAGATCAGGCGATCATGTAATGTAATAATAGTAATCATTAGCATACATGTACAACACTGTACAACACTGTGCT
Source organism: Collichthys lucidus (assembly GCA_004119915.2). Lineage (NCBI taxonomy): Eukaryota > Metazoa > Chordata > Actinopteri > Sciaenidae > Collichthys > Collichthys lucidus. The sequence continues at coordinate 22,977 of ML240570.1, read as the reverse complement.
GTACGACACTGTACAACACTGTACGACACTGTACTGCACTGTACAACACTGTACAACACTGTACAGCACTGTACTGCACTGTACGACACTGCAACACTGTACAACACTGAACTGCACTGTATAACACTGTACTGCACTGTACAACACTGTACTACACTTTACTGCACTGTGAAACACTGTACAACACAGTACTGTAAGACACTGTACAACACTGTACGACACTGTACTGCACTGTACAACACTGTACAACACTGCACTGTACAACACTGTACTGCACTGTACAACACTGTACTGCACTGTACGACACTGAACAACACTATACTACACTGTACTGCACTGTGCAACACTGTACAATACTGTACTGTACTGCACTGTACTACACTGTACTGCACTGTGCAACACTGTACAACACTGTACAGCACTGTACAACACTGTACTACACTGTACTGCATTGTGCATTGAACTCGCCATAATCCAAGGAATCCAACGATACCTTGGTTTTGAAAATCGGGCTAACGGTTCAAAAGTTACATGGACAAATGTACCTAAACTTTGACCCGTTGGTGGCGCTATACTGTGTTTACTGCCAACATGTAACTTGGTGACATTACACATACGACTGTCCTCAATCAATGTGCCAAATTTCACAACTTTTTACCATACGGGTCTATGGGCTGTTTTGCTAATTATAGCGCCCCTAGAGACGTAATGACACCAGATTTGTTTCCTGCACTTGGGACACAGCCTCGAAGCATGCCATACAATTTGGTTTTGTTTCGCCAAGCGTTCCTGAGATATGGGCTGACATCGAAATCGGCGCCTTCGCCACTGATTTCGATTGGCTGTAGCTCGCAAACAAAGTCGAAATTGAAGAATCCGTCTAATGACTTTTGTGCGTATTGGTCTGAATATACTCTGTGCCGATTTTCAGAATCCGTCAAATTTGCGGCCACTGAACAGTTAGTTTCACTTTTGACATAATCCAAGATGGCGCAAAACCTATCAGGGCATATTATGACGTCATAGGGTGCATTGAACTCGCTATGATCCAAGGAATCCAACGATACATTGGTTTTGAAAATCGGGCTAACGGTTCAAAAGTTATATGCACAAATGTATCTAAAACTTTGACCCGTTGGTGGCGCTATACTGTGTTTACTGCCAACATGTAACTTGGTGACATTACACATACGACTGTCCTCAATCAATGTGCCAAATTTCACAACTTTTTACCATACTGTCCTATGGGCTGTTTTGCTAATTATAGCGCCCCCTAGAGACGTAATGACACCATATTTGTTTCCTGCACTTAGGACACAGCCTTGAAGCATGCCATGCAATTTGGTTTTGTTTCGCCAAAGTGTTCCTGAGATATGAGCTCACATCGAAATCGCCGCCTTCGCCATTGATTTCGATTGGCTGTAGCATGCAAACAAAGTTGAAATTGAAAAATCCGTCAAATAACTTTTGTGCGTATTGGTCTGAATATACTCTGTGCCGATTTTCGTGAGAATCCGTCAAAATTTGTGACCTCTGAAACTTTTTTCACTTTTGACATAATCCAATATGGCAGCCACAATCTTACGCAGACGTGAACATTTGGATACGACCTGAATTGTGACCTTCCAGAGTATTAGTAGACATGAAAATTTAACGCCATATCCAAACGCATCAAGACAAACAAGCAAAAATGTAATTTTGTTAATTACAGCGCCACCTAGTGGACAAATACCACCAAATTTTATTGGCACACTTTGGGGCGGGTCTCGCTGCAGGTGACCAAATTTGGTCTTCGGAAGTCAAAGCGCTGCCGAGATATGAGCAAACGCCCTGTTTGGCGGCGTTGCCGCCAACAGCGATTGGCTAACATGAAAAGTTGGCATCAGCTGTCAATGGGGCCACCCACTGTATCTGTGGATATGACAATTTCATTTCAAATACAAACACTTCAGGAGATATGAGCAAAAACAATGTTTTGCTAATTATAGCGCCCCCTAGAGACGTTATGACACCATATTTGTTTCATGCACTTGGGACACAGCCCCGAAGCATGCCATGCAATTTGGTTTTGTTTCGCCAAAGCGTTCCTGAGATATGAGCTCACATCGAAATCGGCGCCTTCGCCGCTGATTTCGATTGGCTGTAGCACACAAACAACGTCGAAATTGAAAAATCTGACTAATAACTTTTGTGCGTATTGGCCTGAATATACTCTGTGCCGATTTTCGTGAGAATCCGGCAAAATTTGCGACCTCTGAAATTTTTTTTCACTTTTGACATTTTCCAATATGGCGGAAAATCTATCATGGCGCATTATGACGTCATAGGGTGCATTGAACTCCCTATGATCCAAGGATTCCAACGGTACCTTGTTTTTGAAAATCGGGCTCACGGTTCATGAGTTACATGCACAAATGTACCTTGAACTTTGACCCGTTGGTGGCGCTATACTGTGTTACTGCCAACATGTAACTTGGTGACATTACACATACGACTGTCCTTAACCAATGTGCCAAATTTCACAACTTTTTACCATACGGTTCAATGGGCTGCCATAGACTCCAATGGCGGAAGAAAGAAGAATAATAATAATAATAAGAAAACGTAGAAAAACAATAGGTCCCTGCAGCTATCGCTGCATGGGCCCTAAATATAGCTGCAAGCAGCAATGACGGGCCCATGCAGATCAGGCGATCATGTAATGTAATAAAAGTAATCATTAGCATACATGTACAACACTGTACAACACTGTACTGTACGACACTGTACGACACTGTACTGCACTGTACAACACTGTACAGCCCTGTACTGCACTGTACGACACTGCAACACTGTACAACACTGTACTGCACTGTATAACACTATACTGCACTGTCCAACACTGTACTACACTGTACTGCACTGTGCAACACTGTACTGTACTGCACTGCACTGTACTACACTGTACTACACTGTACTGCACTGTACTGCACTGTGCAACACTGTACTACACTGTACTACACTGTACTACATTGTGCATTATGCAAGGAATCCAACGATACCTTGGTTTTGAAAATCGGGCTAACAGTTCAAAAGTTACATGCACAAATGTACCTAAAACTTTGACCCGTTGGTGGCGCTATACTGTGTTTACTGCCAACATGTAACTTGGTGACATTACACATACGACTGTCCTCAATCAATGTGCCAAATGTCACAACTTTTTACCATACGGGTCTATGGGCTGTTTTGCTAATTATAGCGCCCCCTAGAGACGTAATGACACCAGATTTGTTTCCTGCACTTGGGACACAGCCTCGAAGCATGCCATACAATTTGGTTTTGTTTCGCCAAAGCGTTCCTGAGATATGGGCTGACATCGAAATCGGCGCCTTCGCCACTGATTTCGATTGGCTGTAGCTCGCAAACAAAGTCGAAATTGAAGAATCCGTCTAATGACTTTTGTGCGTATTGGTCTGAATATACTCTGTGCCGATTTTCGTGAGAATCCGTCAAATTTGCGGCCACTGAACAGTTAGTTTCACTTTTGACATAATCCAAGATGGCGCAAAACCTATCAGGGCATATTATGACGTCATAGGGTGCATTGAACTCGCTATGATCCAAGAATCCAACGATACATTGGTTTTGAAAATCGGGCTAACGGTTCAAAAGTTATATGCACAAATGTATCTAAAACTTTGACCCGTTGGTGGCGCTATACTGTGTTTACTGCCAACATGTAACTTGGTGACATTACACATACGACTGTCCTCAATCAATGTGCCAAATTTCACAACTTTTTACCATACTGTCCTATGGGCTGTTTTGCTAATTATAGCGCCCCCTAGAGACGAAATGACACCATATTTGTTTCCTGCACTTAGGACACAGCCTTGAAGCATGCCATGCAATTTGGTTTTGTTTCGCCAAAGTGTTCCTGAGATATGAGCTCACATCGAAATCGCCGCCTTCGCCATTGATTTCGATTGGCTGTAGCATGCAAACAAAGTTGAAATTGAAAAATCCGTCAAATAACTTTTGTGCGTATTGGTCTGAATATACTCTGTGCCGATTTTCGTGAGAATCCGTCAAAATTTGTGACCTCTGAAAATTTAGTTTCACTTTTGACATAATCCAATATGGCAGCCACAATCTTACGCAGACGTGAACATTTTGATACGACCTGAATTGTGACCTTCCAGAGTATTAGTAGACATGAAAATTTAACGCCATATCCAAACGCATCAAGACAAACAAGCAAAAATGTAATTTTGTTAATTACAGCGCCACCTAGTGGACAAATACCACCAAATTTTATTGGCACACTTTGGGGCGGGTCTCGCTGCAGGTGACCAAATTTGGTCTTCGGAAGTCAAAGCGCTGCCGAGATATGAGCAAACGCCCTGTTTGGCGGCGTTGCCGCCAACAGCGATTGGCTAACATGAAAAGTTGGCATCAGCTGTCAATGGGGCCACCCACTGTATCTGTGGATATGACAATTTCATTTCAAATACAAACACTTCAGGAGATATGAGCAAAAACAATGTTTTGCTAATTATAGCGCCCCCTAGAGACGTTATGACACCATATTTGTTTCATGCACTTGGGACACAGCCCCGAAGCATGCCATGCAATTTGGTTTTGTTTCGCCAAAGCGTTCCTGAGATATGAGCTCACATCGAAATCGGCGCCTTCGCCGCTGATTTCGATTGGCTGTAGCACACAAACAACGTCGAAATTGAAAAATCTGACTAATAACTTTTGTGCGTATTGGCCTGAATATACTCTGTGCCGATTTTCGTGAGAATCCGGCAAAATTTGCGACCTCTGAAACTTTTTTTTCACTTTTGACATTTTCCAATATGGCGGAAAATCTATCATGGCGCATTATGACGTCATAGGGTGCATTGAACTCCCTATGATCCAAGGATTCCAACGGTACCTTGTTTTTGAAAATCGGGCTCACGGTTCATGAGTTACATGCACAAATGTACCTTGAACTTTGACCCGTTGGTGGCGCTATACTGTGTTTACTGCCAACATGTAACTTGGTGACATTACACATACGACTGTCCTTAACCAATGTGCCAAATTTCACAACTTTTTACCATACGGTTCAATGGGCTGCCATAGACTCCAATGGCAGAAGAAAGAAGATATAATAATAAATATAGCTGCAAGCAGCAATGACGGGCCCATGCAGATCAGGCGATCATGTAATGTAATAAAAGTAATCATTAGCATACATGTACAACACTGTACAACACTGTACTGTACGACACTGTACGACACTGTACTGCACTGTACAACACTGTACAACACTGTACAGCCCTGTACTGCACTGTACGACACTGCAACACTGTACAACACTGTACTGCACTGTATAACACTATACTGCACTGTCCAACACTGTACTACACTGTACTGCACTGTGCAACACTGTACTGTACTGCACTGCACTGTACTACACTGTACTACACTGTACTGCACTGTACTGCACTGTACTGCACTGTGCAACACTGTACTACACTGTACTACACTGTACTACATTGTGCATTATGCAAGGAATCCAACGATACCTTGGTTTTGAAAATCGGGCTAACAGTTCAAAAGTTACATGCACAAATGTACCTAAAACTTTGACCCGTTGGTGGCGCTATACTGTGTTTACTGCCAACATGTAACTTGGTGACATTACACATACGACTGTCCTCAATCAATGTGCCAAATTCACAACTTTTTACCATACGGGTCTATGGGCTGTTTTGCTAATTATAGCGCCCCCTAGAGACGTAATGACACCAGATTTGTTTCCTGCACTTGGGACACAGCCTCGAAGCATGCCATACAATTTGGTTTTGTTTCGCCAAAGCGTTCCTGAGATATGGGCTGACATCGAAATCGGCGCCTTCGCCACTGATTTCGATTGGCTGTAGCTCGCAAACAAAGTCGAAATTGAAGAATCCGTCTAATGACTTTTGTGCGTATTGGTCTGAATATACTCTGTGCCGATTTTCGTGAGAATCCGTCAAAATTTGTGACCTCTGAAAATTTAGTTTCACTTTTGACATAATCCAATATGGCAGCCACAATCTTACGCAGACGTGAACATTTTGGATACGACCTGAATTGTGACCTTCCAGAGTATTAGTAGACATGAAAATTTAACGCCATATCCAAACGCATCAAGACAAACAAGCAAAAATGTAATTTTGTTAATTACAGCGCCACCTAGTGGACAAATACCACCAAATTTTATTGGCACACTTTGGGGCGGGTCTCGCTGCAGGTGACCAAATTTGGTCTTCGGAAGTCAAAGCGCTGCCGAGATATGAGCAAACGCCCTGTTTGGCGGCGTTGCCGCCAACAGCGATTGGCTAACATGAAAAGTTGGCATCAGCTGTCAATGGGGCCACCCACTGTATCTGTGGATATGACAATTTCATTTCAAATACAAACACTTCAGGAGATATGAGCAAAAACAATGTTTTGCTAATTATAGCGCCCCTAGAGACGTTATGACACCATATTTGTTTCATGCACTTGGGACACAGCCCCGAAGCATGCCATGCAATTTGGTTTTGTTTCGCCAAAGCGTTCCTGAGATATGAGCTCACATCGAAATCGGCGCCTTCGCCGCTGATTTCGATTGGCTGTAGCACACAAACAACGTCGAAATTGAAAAATCTGACTAATAACTTTTGTGCGTATTGGCCTGAATATACTCTGTGCCGATTTTCGTGAGAATCCGGCAAAATTTGCGACCTCTGAAACTTTTTTTTCACTTTTGACATTTTCCAATATGGCGGAAAATCTATCATGGCGCATTATGACGTCATAGGGTGCATTGAACTCCCTATGATCCAAGGATTCCAACGGTACCTTGTTTTTGAAAATCGGGCTCACGGTTCATGAGTTACATGCACAAATGTACCTTGAACTTTGACCCGTTGGTGGCGCTATACTGTGTTTACTGCCAACATGTAACTTGGTGACATTACACATACGACTGTCCTTAACCAATGTGCCAAATTTCACAACTTTTTACCATACGGTTCAATGGGCTGCCATAGACTCCAATGGGGAAGAAAAGAATAATAATAATAAATATAGCTGCAAGCAGCAATGACGGGCCCATGCAGATCAGGCGATCATGTAATGTAATAATAGTAATCATTAGCATACATGTACAACACTGTACAACACTGTACTGTACAACACTGTACGACACTGTACTGCACTGTACAACACTGTACAACACTGTACAGCTGTACTGCACTGTAAACACTGTACTACTTACTGTACTACATTGTGCATTGAACTCGCCATGATCCAAGGAATCCAACGATACCTTGGTTTTGAAATCGGGCTAACGGTTCAAAGTTACATGCACAAATGTACCTAAAACTTTGACCCGTTGGTGGCGCTATACTGTGTTTACTGCCAACATGTAACTTGGTGACATTAACATACGACTGTCCTCAATCATGTGCCAAATTTCACAACTTTTACCATAGGGTCTATGGGCTGTTTTGCTAATTATAGCGCCCCCTAGAGACGTAATGACACCAGATTTGTTTCCTGCACTTGGGACACAGCCTCGAAGCATGCCATACAATTTGGTTTTGTTTCGCCAAAGCGTTCCTGAGATATGGGCTGACATCGAAATCGGCGCCTTCACCACTGATTTCGATTGGCTGTAGCTCGCAAACAAAGTCGAAATTGAGAATCCGTCTAATGACTTTTGTGCGTATTGGTCTGAATATACTCTGTGCCGATTTTCGTGAGAATCCGTCAAATTTGCGGCCACTGAACAGTTAGTTTCACTTTTGACATAATCCAAGATGGCGCAAAACCTATCAGGGCATATTATGACGTCATAGGGTGCATTGAACTCGCTATGATCCAAGGAATCCAAAGATACCTTGGTTTTGAAAATCGGGCTAACGGTTCAAAAGTTATATGCACAAATGTATCTAAAACTTTGACCCGTTGGTGGCGCTATACTGTGTTTACTGCCAACATGTAACTTGGTGACATTACACATACGACTGTCCTCAATGTGCCAAATTTCACAACTTTTTACCATACTGTCCTATGGGCTGTTTTGCTAATTATAGCGCCCCTAGAGACGTAATGACACCATATTGTTTCCTGCACTTAGAAACAGCCTTGAAGCATGCCATGCAATTGGTTTTTGTTTCGCCAAAGTGTTCCTGAGATATGAGCTCACATCGAAATCGCCGCCTTCGCCATTGATTTCGATTGGCATGCAAACAAAGTTGAAATTGAAAATCCGTCAAATAACTTTTGTGCGGTCATCTGAATATACTCTGTGCCGATTTTCGTGAGGATCCGTCAAAATTTGTGACCTCTGAAATTTTTTTCACTTTTGACATTTTCCAATATGGCAGCCACAATCTTACGCAGACGTGAACATTTTGGATACGACCTGAATTGTGACCTTCCAGAGTATTAGTAGACATGAAAATTTAACCATACCAAACGCATCAAGACAAACAAGCAAAAATGTAATTTTGTTAATTACAGCGCCACCTAGTGGACAAATACCACCAAATTTTATTGGCACACTTGGGGCGGGTCTCGCTGCAGGTGACCAAATTTGGTCTTCGGAAGTCAAAGCGCTGCGAGATATGAGCAAACGCCCTGTTTGGCGGCGTTGCCGCCAACAGCGATTGGCTAACATGAAAGTTGGCATCAGCTGTCAATGGGGCCACCCACTGTATCTGTGGATATGACAATTTTCATTTCAAATACAAACACTTCAGGAGATATGAGCAAAAACAATGTTTTGCTAATTATAGCGCCCCCTAGAGACGTTATGACACCATATTTGTTTCATGCACTTGGGACACAGCCCCGAAGCATGCCATGCAATTTGGTTTTGTTTCGCCAAAGCGTTCCTGAGATATGAGCTCACATCGAAATCGCGCCTTCGCCGCTGATTTCGATTGGCTGTAGCACACAAACAACGTCGAAATTGAAAAATCTGACTAATAACTTTTGTGCGTATTGGCCTGAATATACTCTGTGCCGATTTTCGTGAGAATCCGGCAAAATTTGCGACCTCTGAAACTTTTTTTTCACTTTTGACATTTTCCAATATGGCGGAAAATCTATCATGGCGCATTATGACGTCATAGGGTGCATTGAACTCCCTATGATCCAAGGATTCCAACGGTACCTTGTTTTTGAAAATCGGGCTCACGGTTCATGAGTTACATGCACAAATGTACCTTGAACTTTGACCCGTTGGTGGCGCTATACTGTGTTTACTGCCAACATGTAACTTGGTGACATTACACATACGACTGTCCTTAACCATGTGCCAAATTTCACAACTTTTTACCATACGGTTCAATGGGCTGCCATAGACTCCAATGGCGGAAGAAGAAGAATAATAATAATAATAAGAAAACGTAGAAAAACATAGGTCCCTGCAGCTATCGCTGCATGGGCCCTAAATATAGCTGCAAGCGCAATGACGGGCCCATGCAGATCAGGCGATCATGTAATGTAATAAAAGTAATCATTAGCATACATGTACAACACTGTACAACACTGTACTGTACGACACTGTACGACACTGTACTGCACTGTACAACACTGTACAACACTGTACAGCCCTGTACTGCACTGTACGACACTGCAAACTGTACAACACTGTACTGCACTGTATAACACTATACTCACTGTCCAACACTGTACTACACGGTACTGCACTGTGCAACACGTACTGTACTGCACTGCACTGTACTACACTGTACTACACTGTACTGCACTGTTACTGCACTGTGCAACACTGTACTACACTGTACTACACTGTACTACATTGTGCATTATGCAAGGAATCCAACGATACCTTGGTTTTGAAAATCGGGCTAACAGTTCAAAAGTTACATGCACAAATGTACCTAAAACTTTGACCCGTTGGTGGCGCTATACTGTGTTTACTGCCAACATGTAACTTGGTGACATTACACATACGACTGTCCTCAATCAATGTGCCAAATGTCACAACTTTTTACCATACGGGTCTATGGGCTGTTTTGCTAATTATAGCGCCCCCTAGAGACGTAATGACACCAGATTTGTTTCATGCACTTGGGACACAGCCCTCGAAGCATGCCATACAATTTGGTTTTGTTTCGCCAAAGCGTTCCTGAGATATGGGGACATCGAAATCGGCGCCTTCGCCATGATTTCGATTGGCTGTAGCTCGCAAACAAAATCGAAATTGAAGAATCCGTCTAATACTTTTGTGCGTATTGGTCTGAATATACTCTGTGCCGATTTCGTGAGAATCCGTCAAATTTGCGGCCACTGAACGTTAGTTCACTTTTGACATAATCCAAGATGGCGCAAAACCTATCGGGCATATTTGACGTCATAGGGTGCATTGAACTCGCTATGATCCAAGAATCCAACGATACATTGGTTTTGAAAATCGGGCTAACGGTTCAAAAGTTATATGCACAAATGTATCTAAAACTTTGACCCGTTGGTGGCGCTATACTGTGATTACTGCCAACATGTAACTTGGTGACATTACACATACAACTGTCCTCAGTCAATGTGCCAAATTTCACAACTTTTTACCATACGGGTCTATGGGCTGTTTTGCTAATTATAGCGCCCCCTAGAGACGAAATGACACCATATTTGTTTCCTGCACTTAGGACACAGCCTTAAAGCATGCATGCAATTTGGTTTTGTTTCGCCAAAGTGTCCTGAGATATGAGCTCACATCGAAATCGCCGCCTTCGCCATTGATTTCGATTGGCTGTAGCATGCAAACAAAGTTGAAATTGAAAAATCGTCAATAACTTTTGTGCGTATTGGTCTGAATATACTCTGTGCCGATTTTCGTGAGAATCCGTCAAATTTGTGACCTCTGAAAATTTAGTTTCACTTTTGACATAATCCAATATGGCAGCCACAATCTTACGCGACGTGAACTTTTGATACGACCTGAATGTGACCTTCCAGAGTATAGTAGACATGAAAATTTAATGCCATATCCAAACGCATCAAGACAAACAAGCAAAAATGTAATTTTGTTGATTACAGCGCCTCCTAGTGGACAAATACCACCAAATTTTATTGGCACACTTTGGGGCGGGTCTCGATGCACGTGACCAAATTTGGTCTTCGGAAGTCAAAGCGTTGCCGAGATATGAGCAAACGCCCTGTTTGGCGGCGTTGCCGCCAACAGCGATGGCTAACATGAAAGTTGGCATCAGCTGTCAATGGGGCCACCACTGTATCTGTGGATATGACAATTTCATTTCAAATACAAACACTTCAGGAGATATGAGCAAAAACAATGTTTTGCTAATTATAGCGCCCCCTAGAGACGTTATGACACCATATTTGTTTAATGCACTTGGGACACACCCCCGAAGCATGCCATGCAATTTGGTTTTGTTTCGCCAAAGCGTTCCTGAGATATGAGCTCACATCGAAATTGGCGCCTTCGCCGCTGATTTCGATTGGCTGTAGCACACAAACAACGTCGAAATTGAAAAATCTGACTAATAACTTTTGTGCGTATTGGCCTGAATATACTCTGTGCCGATTTTCGTGAGAATCCGGCAAAATTTGCGACCTCTGAAACTTTTTTTTCACTTTTGACATTTTCCAATATGGCGGAAAATCTATCATGGCGCATTATGACGTCATAGGGTGCATTGAACTCCCTATGATCCAAGGATTCCAACGGTACCTTGTTTTTGAAATCGGGCTCACGGTTCATGAGTTACATGCACAAATGTACCTTGAACTTTGACCCGTTGGTGGCGCTATACTGTGTTTACTGCCAACATGTAACTTGGTGACATTACACATACGACTGTCCTTAACCAATGTGCCAAATTTCACAACTTTTTACCATACGGTTCAATGGGCTGCCATAGACTCCAATGGCGGAAGAAAGAAGATAATAATAATAATAATAAGAAAACGTAGAAAAACAATAGGTCCCTGCAGCTATCGCTGCATGGGCCCTAATAATAAGAAAACGTAGAAAAACAATAGGTCCCTGCAGCTATCGCTGCATGGGCCCTAATAAATATAGCTGCAAGCAGCAATGACGGGCCCATGCAGATCAGGCGATCATGTAATGTAATAATAGTAATCATTAGCATACATGTACAACACTGTACAACACTGTACCGTACGACACTGTACAACACTGTACGACACTGTACTGCACTGTACAACACTGTACAACACTGTACAGCACTGTACAGCACTGTACTGCACTGTACTGCACTGTACAACGATGTACTGCACTGTACGACACTGTACAACACTGTACTACACTGTACTGCACTGTATAACACTGTACTGCACTGTACAACACTGAACTACACTGTACTGCACTGTATAACACTGTACTGCACTGTATAACACTGAACTGCATTGTACTGGACTGTACTGCACTGTACGACACTGTACAACACTGTACTACACTGTACTGCACTGTGCGACACTGTACAACACTGTACTGTACTGCACTGTACTGCACTTTACTGCACTGTACGACACTTTACTGCACTGTACAACACTGTACAACACTGTACTGCACTGTACGACACTGCAACACTGTACAACACTGTACTGCACTGTATAACACTGTACTGCACTGTACGACACTGCAACACTGTACTGCACTGTATAACACTGTACTGCACTGTACCACACTGTAGTGCACTGTACTGGACTGTACTGCACTGTACGACACTGTACAACACTGTACTACACTGTACTGCACTGTGCAACACTGTACAACACTGTAGTACTTACACCATCACACTGCACTACTGGACTACTCTGCACATGCTCACTTTTACTTATACAATCTGTTTGCACAGTACTATGTACCGAACATTGCACTAGTCTAGTAACTTAGACAGCTACTGCTATTATTTATTTTGCACTATAGGTTGCTCATGTCATCTGTCTTTGTATCGCCTAATTTATCATCTGCCATCCCCTCTATTGTAAATTATGTTATGCTAGTTCCTGTTTCTAGTCTTCTCCCACTTAACGAACAATCCATCTGTATAATATGTTCATAGTACCTCCCTCAATCATTATGTATATCTTGCTCATTAACCTGTATATATGGTCTCACCTGTACATAGCCTCTGATCTGTAAATATTAGACTTACTTTTTATATACCACAATATTTATGCCACATGCACTTTACTGCCTATTGCACTTCTGGTTAGATGCTAAACTGCATTTCGTTGCCCTGTACATGTACATGTGTAATGACAATAAAGTTGAATCTAATCTAATCTAATCTAGTGCACTGTACTGGACTGTACTGCACTGTACGACACTGTACAACACTGTACTACACTGTACTGCACTGTGCAACACTGTACAACACTGTACTGTACTGCACTGTACTGCACTTTACTGCACTGTACTACACTGTACTGCACTGTACTACACTGTACTGTACTGTACGACACTGTACAACACTGTACGACACTGTACTGCACTGTACAACACTGTACAACACTGTACAGCACTGTACTGCACTGTACGACACTGCAACACTGTACAATACTGTACTGCACTGTATAACACTGTACTGCACTGTACAACACTGAACTGCACTGTACTGGACTGTACTGCACTGTACGACACTGTACAACACTGTATTACACTGTACTGCACTGTGCGACACTGTACAACACTGTACTGTACTGCACTGTACTGCACTTTACTGCACTGTACGACACTTACTGCACTGTACAACACTGTACAACACTGTACTGCACTGTACGACACTGCAACACTGTACAACACTGTACTGCACTGTATAACACTGTACTGCACTGTACGACACTGCAACACTGTACTGCACTGTATAACACTGTACTGCACTGTACCACACTGTAGTGCACTGTACTGGACTGTACTGCACTGTACGACACTGTACAACACTGTACTACACTGTACTGCACTGTGCAACACTGTACAACATTGTAGTGCACTGTACAACACTGTACTACACTGTACTGCACTGTGCAACACTGTACAACACTGTACTGTACTGCACTGTACTGCACTTTACTGCACTGTACTACACTGTACTGCACTGTACTACACTGTACTGTACTTCATTGTGCATTGAACTCGCCATGATCAAGGAATCCAACGATACCTTGGTTTTGAAAATCGGGCTAACGGTTCAAAAGTTACATGCACAAATGTACCGTTTTCATAACTGCGCATTATGTGTAGTGTTTGTAGTATGAGGGGACATGATAAGTGATCTTTAAATACAGATGTATTACGGTATATGGACGTATTCATTTTAATGGCAGAAAATCATGGGATCTGAACAGAGCAAATGGAAAACATGTTTGTATCTCTGTTGAAGGTGTATTGTATATTAAGGTAATCGGGAATAGTGCGTGTTATAATAAAGTCAGAGTTAAACGTCAGCGGTGGAAACGTCTGTGACGTAGCGTGACGGATTACATATGGTAACCTTATGGGACAAAGTAGTTCTTATTAACCGTGTGTTGTTTAGACAATAGTGAATTATTTTTTTATTATGTTCTTTACAGGCGTAAACATTTTTTAATGATGGAAGTATAAAAATGTCTGTAGTATTAGCCTGCTTAAAATGTATCTGCCTAAAATGTAAATGTTGGCGGAGGTGTACCTGATTCGGTATTCATCCGCAGCAGTTTATACAAGCAGCCATTTTACCTGCATCGTCATTTCTTCATTTGCACGTTCAAGGTAAGTTGAATACATCTTTCGGATTTTGCAATGTCGTGTGTGGTCAGAAATGCGTGGGTATATTGTATATTGTAAATGCCTTTGTGAGATATTTAAGCATACGCTTTGATGTGAGTTGTTTTATTCGGGGTGAACGCATTAATGTGAATTTGCGCGACTGTTGGCGTTATAGTGTTGTGAGATGACAGACACGGCCACTGAGTGGCATGTAGCATTAGTGGTGCAAAGCTTTTCTATTTGAAAACTTAGGTTATGTGCTATCGCGGACGGAATTGTGTTTGACGGGGGGGTTGACATGTCTCGTGCAATTTTGCAAAAGCTTGTTTTGGTGCCCTCCCGTTTTTATTGTGCAAAACGTTACGGTATGGTGTACAGAAACTGTCAAGCACTAGGACCAAGCGGAAAACGTCCGCTCAAGCTGAGCCATGTCTGTCTTAGTTTAGACCCGCCCACAACATTCTCGATTGGCTCTCTCGTTTCTTGTGTGATTGGCCGTCACCGCTGTCACTCTGGCAGGGTGTAAACAGCATAGACATATATACATAGACGCCGCATTGAGCGGGTTGGTCGTTTGGTCGCGATACGTAAACGGGTCCGCCATATTGGATGTGGCAGATCTGCCGGTAAACTAGTACAAGGAGATGGACTGAACTTCATAAAGCGCCTTTCTACAAAGTTCTTTAAGTTAATGCCTCTTATACACCCATTCACACACACACTAATATATCTGGGAAACAAACAGGCACCAAAAACAACGTATGTAACTTTTAAAGTGATGATTATAAATGTTTACTCCTTATGTAAGCACCAAACCAACGTATGTATTTTTCTAATGCTGAGTGTTTACAGCTACTAATGTGTGTAACACTGTTACTGTGATGATATATATATATATATATATATATATATATATATATATATATATATATATATATATATATATATACACACACACACACACATGATGTTAAATATAAATATTTCAATATTTATCATCACAGTAACAGTGTTACACACATTAGTAGCTGTAAACACTCAGCATTAGAAAAATACATACATTGTTTTTGGTGCCTGTTTGTTTCCCAGATTTATTAGTGTGTGTGTGAATGGGTGGATAACAGGCATTAACTTAAAGCAGTTTGTAGAGAGGTGAAGTTCAGTTTGTTTCCTTTTCATTAGTTTATGGGGCAGATCTGCCACATCCAATATGGCGGACACCTAAATGTTATGCAGCAACCTGATCAATAAGGCCTCTATGTATATATGTCTATGGCAAACAGCAGCACGACTGGGACACAGGTGTGCTAGCTGAGCAGGAGTCCTTGTCAAACTGCCACTGTAAGTTGTGCTTTTATTCTGTCTGGGCCATGGCAGCTAGAAGAATTGTAACATCAGGTTATTGCGTTAGCGTTTGAATCTGTGTGCTTGGTAATTAGCTGCAGCCAGGATGTGTAAAAGTTCTTCCATATAACTGGCTAAAAATGGCAGCAGTTTGGGTTCAGTCATTGCAATGAAATTGATTACTTGCCAAATTACACTGAATTATGGACATTTTTATTAAATTTCTCCCCACCTGTGATTTTGCCAGTTTGACCTGGCCACCACTGGGTGATATGAGGTCTGTTTACCATATTCCAAGTATATGTGTACAGGCCATAGTATTGAGCTGGAGTGAAGGTGACTAACAAGGTGAAACACAGAAGTGGGTGTTTTTTAGCACAATTAGTCAAACCATAAAAAGGAAAAGTAAACTTAAAAGTAGCAAGAGAAAACTAGATGAAGTTCTAGAAAACGGTGAACGGAAAGAGTTAGAGTTGTGGTAAAAGTACTTGTCTCCTCAACCACTGACAACAAAATTCTGTTGTGTGCTTTCATGTATAAGCCAGTGATTGTATTATTATTATTATTTTTTTTTTTACCAGTTAGGATAGACTTTTCATAATTCTAGCTTTGCACTGTATTTGAAATGTTGTGGACACATACAAAGCTGTGGCTTGTCATAACAGTCATGTGGCTGTAGTGGAAAAGTTGTTGTTGTTAAAGAAGATGTTTAGAGATGTCAAACAGTGTCTTCAATGTACGTCTGTGTGATCACAACTGCTTGTTTGACTATGGTACTCCAAATATGAACCGTTTGTGAGGTAATGTGGTGTGTCCTTTTGTAACAAGGAAAGTGAAAGTTGGTGTGCAGCGACAAGGATGGAACCAGTCATTAATTAGGCCTATACGTGGTTAAACAGTGACTGGTCTCCTGAAATAAGGGGCAATGTTTGTAGTAAGGGTGTGTGCAATATTGTAAAGTTGCTTTGAGAAGTGTAACATTGTGTATGCTAGGCAATGTTGTGTGGAAAATATTATTACTTATTAAGGTATTTTGTGATTTTTAGAGTATAAGTATAATGCATTGTGATTCACCAGACCTTTTAAATCATGTAGAACTTCTGAATGGTGCGGTGAATGCAATGATGTAAATGCTGCTTGTGCCTACAGTAGTTACATTGGGGTGTTTAGAATGTGGTTGTAATTGTGTAAAAGACAGTCCTATGGTGTTCTGGTATAGGTTGAGTAATATGTTAATGTCTTTGATATTAATAGTACGCCTGACTTTAAGTGCATTTAGAGATGTCTGACATGAAATAACATTAAACTTTTCCTGTTTTAGGTAAATTAGGATTAGCAAAATTATTCCTATTTGCTAAATGACAGAATGGGAGAAGGATTTTTAACAACAATTTGTTATTACATTCCTTAAAAATGTCCGAAATGGCGCTCGTGGCGTAACACAGCTGAAAAATACAGTGGCCTTTTTAGGAGAAACGGCCATATTCGACAGAGAGCAAGAACAATACAATGGGCGCCATCTACTGATGTTATTAGGCAACTGCCTTACAATTAATTTTATTACTTGATTTGGTATGTTTTTTGCATTGTAACAATAAAGGCAGTCTTACTTCTGCTACTCCAATCAATACTTTACCACTCAAGTGGTTACCTTTCAGTACTTTGTAGTATGTCATTTACCTTTTTCAATGGTAAAGCCTGATGTTTTAACAAAAATATAAACATTTTGGTATTTATCACAATATTACATTAAACTTGTGTGTGTATGTATTTGTGTTTTTCTGAAGAAAAATTAAGGAGAACCATTCATATGAAAATCTACAGGTGACAAAAGAGTAAGAGATGTAAGAGCCACAGATAAGATGTGTACTTTGCCATGGAGTGTTCATGCAATTACCAATGCTAAAAATAATGCCTTTAAATGAATACATAAAACAAGGGTTAGGGTTAAAAGTAGGTATAAAGTAGGTGTGCCTACACATGAGGTAAAATAACCTTTCCATTCCTGTGTGTCTGTGTGTGTGTGTGTGTGTGTGTGTGTGTGTGTGTGTGTGTGTGTGTGTGTGTGTGTGTGTGTGTGTGTGTGTGTGTGTGTGTGTGTGTGTGTTTTGATGCATTTGAATGTGTGTTCTGTAAATTGTTGTATTTTGACTTTGCATAATGTCATTGTTTTTTCAGATTTTGAACAGCAACTATTTGGAAGGTAAGCTTGCCAGTTATGTTTTAATGTAATTTGATGTACTTTGATTCAGTTAGTATTTCATGCGCAATTAAAACCGGAAAAATAGAGAGTTGCAAGTATTATGTATGAAAATGTATAAATCTAATCACACAAATGTATGTTTAGTGGCAAGGAACTGTTATGTTCCATAATGGGGACATTATGAATAACATTTAATAATTGAGTATAAGTAATTGTTTGCATAAAGGATGATAGACTATGCATCATGACATTGGGTATGTTTATTTTTCCCCTTCAGTTTGGAACAATATGTGTGTTTAAAAGGCAAGCATGTTACAGTGCTTTGAGTTTTTCATGTGAAAGTAAGAGTTTGAGAGTTGTGACAGTAAGTGTCATTAATCTAAAGTTTCAGAATATTGTCCACACAGAAGATCATACCTGGTAGCAGGTTGCTGCCATCATCATGGTGTATGTTTATTAGATATAATGACATATTATATAGTGATTAGTGAGTTTGAGATTATAGGCAAGTACTGGTTGGTGTACAGTGTAGTACATGTTTATAGAATGTATAATTTGCAGGAAGTTGATGGAAATTTGTAGCATGGCATGTGTTTGTATATTTTGTATACGAACATAATGGTGTGTAATTGTACAGTTGTATTGCAAAAGCTCCGAACACACGTTTGTGTCAACGTGATTTGTGGTACTGCATGTAATGGTTCCTGCATTTAGTTTAGTGTTTATTCTGGCAATATAATCTAAAAAGTGAAAGTATTCATTTCAAAATAAAGAAAAGTGTTTTTTGAGGTAATCAGAATGGTATTATGTGTTTTTCAGTTTTGTTAAGTATTTGTAATGACAAGCACAGGGAATAGTGACATAGCTGTCAACCTATATTTGTCCATTTTTTATGTTGACTTTGTGTTACAGATGCCCCGTCCCACCAAGCGCTCCTTGGCAGGCAAGAAGAACCTGGCTGCGGCTGCAGTTGAGGAGTGTACTAAGGAGGTTTGAAATAACAGTATTTTGGCGTATAATATTATAAGCATGTGGGTGGTTTTTGTGGTATACAATCTGCTGTGGAATACGAATGATGTAGATTTCATACCTACTAAGATGTTCCTTTTACACAAGACTCGTATGTCTTATGTTTCTTGTGTAGGGTTTACAAGTACTAATTTATTTAGCTACCTTTTTTATACAGTGATTTTTACATTCAAACACAATGAGGAAATGTCAGGTAAGTCTCGAGTACATCAATGTTTTCTATTAGGTGTCACACAACTAAGAAAAATGACAACTGTTTCAGAAGTAGTCCTCATTAACCAAAGCTGTTAACATATATTATGTGTTTTGAAAAGGCTGTGGAAAAAACATTTAAGGTCTTGTGTAATGAGAAGTGGGGCTGCCACAAATTATTATTTTGATAGTCGACTAATCACCGATTATTGGATCATACGTAAATTCAGTGGAAAACATACAGCTTATTGTTTATTATTATCCAGCATGCAGCTGAGCAGATCTTTAGCTTTCAGCTTGAAGTGTTTAGGTATGTGTTGACTGAAAATAAAGACATTAACCCTGTAATGAGATGTGAATCTTGTATCAACAAACAATTCTTCAACAGAGCAGCATAACGTGCAAACAGCTGAGTAAAATAAGGACAAGGCACTGGCCTAAACAACAAAAAAAAAATACTTTAGCTTTTTAGGCGCGTCTGTCATAGCTGTGGCATTAAACATGGCTACATTTTAAATAAAATGAGGTAGGCACCTGAAAGAATTATTCACAAACATAAAAAATTGGTCTCACTCAAATATAAGTAAAGTGCATTTTGTGCTTGGTGTGGTGTGCACCTTGTTGGCTTGGTCACAAAGCCGCCCTGAGAAGAAGACCAAACTTTTTTTTTAGCACTGAAACATAATGATGAGTAAGTGGCAAGAGAGCTCACTGTTTACCCTAATATTGGCAGCTAACTAGTTGGTTTGCTTACTGAGACGGCTTCAGAATCATCCACAATTACATGCTTTCTATTCAGATGCAGGCAGGGTTTAGTTTGATTATAGTTGCACTGATTACACGAGATTATTGTTCTGTTGGATTCATTAGTTCAGGGGTGCTGTTTTGATGTGTATTTTGTTATTTCATGTTAGACTTAGTGAGGTTTTTCTTTCTCGTTTTGGTTTTCTAGTAAGATATTACAGGATCTGTCAGATTTCTCCTTTTGTTATATTTGTTCTTTTAAGCAGCACTCGCTCGTCCTGAGTTCCCCTTTACCTCACCTCCTTTTGTTAAAACGATCTGAACTTTCATTTAATAAAAAAATCCTTTGTTTAATAACCCTAAAATCTGTTTATGTCTTTCATACCCTTACATATGGTCGTAACACTCATGCATAGCTGTTGTGCTTACATGATAAGCAAGTAAATGTTGAACTGCACACTTTTCTCACCACATTTCTTAAAATGCTTCCACACTTTGGAGCTTGGTTGGGTAGCCATGACATTGTTATGGTATCATTGACAATAAAGTCAAGCCTGACGCTGATTGCCACTACTACATGTGTATGTGACAGACTACTACATTAGACTGTTTTGTTTGTCATCATAATCGTGACTAATCGACTAATCGTGGCAGCCCTAATGAGGAGCATAATGTTAAGAGAAGCTTAATTCTAAAGAGCTATTGAACAGTCTTTTTATTTTGTAGTAAAATGTATTTTCACAACACAACATTTGCAGGTATGACATATGTGCACTTCCATGTCCAAAACATATGTTTATGTTTCAAAGCATTATTGGCCTGCTTTGTACAAGTGATATTCCTGGTACTGCATTTGTATGGTTACAGTATATAGTGATATTTTCACGTGCATCATTACTATGTCATCTTCACATTTGTTAAGGGTTTCAGTGAAAAGGCAGACTGATATAAGCAGCATACTTCATACTACAGTTGTTCATTCCTTTGTTTGATCTTGGTGTTGCAGATGCCAGATTCCAGTCCTGCAGTCCAGGGTTCCTCTGAGGTCAGAAAAATGATTAGTTTACCATGGAAGTATTATGCATATGTGTGTGTTTAGCTTAAGAATTTTGTGTCAGTGGAGTGCTTATCATCTAAATGTCATGTCTGCCATGTCGTGTCTTTGTAATGAGAGAGCATTATCAGGTTAGGCCACGACTACTTTGTTTATTGTCATAATGACAAAGAATAGGAATCCTCCCTTGTGCTGAAAGGGTGTTTTTTTGTTTTTGTTTTTTATATTAACATGAACCTTTGAAAGTCCTGAATGACCTTGTGTTACATGTCATATTATCAAAAGCCATATTCAAATGAGTAATGTGGCAGTGTCTCTGTTTTTTTATAAACTGTCGTATGTATAATATTACATAGGTTATAAAATAATTATTACAACTAACACAATGACAGTGATGCTGTATGAAATAATAGACAACTTGATGTGTCTGATTTGTGTGTTGCAGATGCAGATTGGTGACGAGGTTGGGCATCCTCGTGTTAAAAAAGCCCAAACAAACTCAAAAGTACAAAAGTCTGTCTCAAACGTACAAAAGTCTGTCTCAAACGTACAAAAGTCTGTCTCAAAAGTACCAAAGTCTGTGTCAAAAGTACCAAAGTCTTCAAAAACCTTGTCCAGAAGCTTGTCAAAAAACGAGTTGAAAAACCTGTTGTCAAAAGATGTGTCACAAATCCTGTCCTATAAAGATGTGTCGCAAATCCCGTCCTATAAAGATGTGTCGCAAATCCTGTCCTATAAAGATGTGTTGCAAAACCTGCCTGATAGCCTGAAAAAGTTGGAATTATTGCCTGAAAAAGACCCGAGTCACTCACAGTTTGCAATAAAGTTTGACCTTTGTCATGAAAAGCCAGTTTGTGCAGTGTTGTGGAGCAAAGTGAATGTAATGAGTGTACATTTGTGACTAAACCTCATAACTTTTCAGACAGATCTGTGCTGATGGGGTCATTTCATCAGGGTCATTCGCAGTTTGGAAACGTACGAAACAAGCAGTGTGGTGCCATCAGTCTGACAGCAGTTCTGAAGAGCAAGATCAAGAACGTGTGGACCTGGGACAGTGGAGATCTGGATGATGTGTTGATTAAGGGAACTGGTCTTTACAGGTCAATGAGTGTACAGAAAAGAATAAAAGACAGTGTGGCATCCCGTGGTTACATTGCTGTGTCTGAACTGCCTAAACAACAGAGAATGTGGAATTGTAATTTTGCCATAACTTTTGCTGAATCTTACACTGGCTCTGTCAATGTTGATGATTATGACCATGCTTTGCAGGATGTGGCCATGCCTTTTGATGAAGCACTACAGCGAGCACTGTTTGGTAACGATGCATGTTTGTTGACAGTTTGTGCCAGTACATGTGCCATAGTTAATGAAAGTGGAAGATTTGCCTTTGTCGATTCACATGCGAGCACAAGGGTTAACCAGCAAGGTGAGAGCGCAAGTTATGTTGCACATCTTAGCTCTGTACAGTCTCTGGTCAACTTTGTCTATGACTATGCACGATCGTTTGACGTAACAACCCCCAGTTTTGAAGTCACCGGAGTTAAAGTGGTAAGCGTCAGCAGCATTGACACACAGATGAACGAGCCATTGTCCAGTCACGTGACAACAAATCCCACGAACAGTCGCCCGCTGTACAGCAAA